>CAJHQP010002182.1:0-91918 GCA_905132765.1 Moricandia arvensis
AGTTACATTATTTCTTACAAATATATGCCATGTGAAAACTTAAAAGGTCTTTGCTTTTTGTCCGCTCTCACTTTAAGAAAGAAAGCATATTAGCAGCTTTAATAAAAAATTGCCTTTTATATCAAGATCGAATTTAGTAACCTACTATATGTTAAACAAAACAACACACTAAGCAAAACCAAATGTATAAAGAATATATTAGATTATTAGATACAATTAATCTAAGCAAACCAAATATATAAGCAACTAGGTTAATCGCGCCTTACACGGTATAAAGTTTATATACAAACTATATTATGTAATATTATTTATATTATATTCTATATATTTTAAAATAATAAATATATTGACTCATAAAGATCAATAACTACTACGTATATAAATAATTTGGCGCACGCATATAAAATTAAACGATCACTCTTGTTTATTTATAATTATTTTTAGTAAATAAATCAAAACAATCAATTTTATTTGTTGTCTATGATATATAATTAAATTTAAATGATATTAACAAAATATATAATATATTTTTAATATGTATATTTATTTAATGAGGCTCTTACTCATATGATTTTATGATTATTTTCATATTATTAACCAAATTTTAAACCATTGTTAAAAATTTTTAATATGGGATGTTTAATAGTTTTAGTAATTTATAAAAAAAGAAATTCATACAAATTTTAAATTAAAATATTAAGTTCTCAACAGTTTGGTTCAGTGCCAAATTTCAAAATATACATAATGCAAATTCTCTGTTTGCATTATATCCACCTTTAAGATTTTTAACTAAATGAATAAACATCAAAAAGGAAAAATAATTATTATTGATATTAGGTTGAGTTAATTTCAATAACGTTACATGGAAGAAATAAAATCAAACTCAAGGCATGAAATCAACTACAAGAACTCAACCAGATACAAACAAGACCAGACTTAAAACAAGACCTAAATGATTTATTTAATTCAGTTAAAACATAAGAAGAGCAGAAAAATAACTTATTAAAAGAGTAATCCAAAGACCAAAACTGCGAGGGAAGCGAAGAAATAGGATGAACGATGATGCATCGGAGGTTAGGGCTCGGGCCGGAGCGTCGACCGCTGCAGAGAAGGCTATCATTGCAACCAAAACCCGCTACGAAAAGCTGCATCTTCATTGCCTCCATTGTTAGTATTTTGGATTTGAGACTCAGAGAGAGCAGATGAAGAGAATGAAAATAGGTTTTGGTGTTTCTTTTATTTTTGATGTGTGACTTGTTAGTTACATTTGTTAGTGTTTATATACACGAGTACGCATGAAATGCCAAGTGTGTACATGTCACTTTACACCAACGCTTTAAATAATTTATTTTTAATGTTTTCTATACTATATAATATATACAACGATCAATTTTAATTTAACTGTATAAGAAATGTGTTATGTGTACTGTGGAATTGATTTAAGACACGTAAAGGCTTTAGTTTTTAATCAATTTTTCTTGCAATCCTTTGAAGAATCTTGGCAGTGCTTGGTTCTCTGTCTTGTCCCAAGATCGGCCCCAAAATTCATAAAGCTTGAAACAATTATTAATGATATACAACATATAATCCAATTTTAAATCGAATGATCAGCAAGAATTAGTCACTAAATTTTATCGAGGTCCGAATCGATATGCCAAGATCACCCATGTATTGTCCTAATACATACTCTTTTTGCTTTTAAATAAGTGTACTTTAACATTTTTGTTATACAAAAATGTCATTTTTTAATTTTAATGTAATTTTAAATTAAATATTAATTACAAATATATTAATTTTAGAAATAGTTTTAGTTTCTATAAATTTTGTAATGCATTCTAATAATTTATTTTTATCTGTATGAAAAATGTCAAATGACATTTTTTACGAAACGGATGGAGTATGTGTTTTCTTTGCGTGTGTGTTATGAGTAGATATGAGGGGGATCAATGAGCTGTTATTGTTGTTTCCTATAGCTAAAGAAGATGGGAAATGGATGATGGTTCCATGTGCTAAGTAACATGATTTGGCCTAACCCATAATTTCTCCAATTTATTGTTCTCTTTTTCTCCTTTATTTCCCATTTATTTGCTTTTGTTATTAATTCGATTTTGATATTTGATCTGGAATATTAAAAATTTTCGTCTATTATTCGGCATATCAGCATTTAACTCCAACATTATTAAGTACTATTGAAACTTTTAATTATGTATATTATCATAACGCATAAGTATTTCGACGTAACCTTTGCCAATCATCAGAGGTCCATCCAGTCGAACACTAATCTTCTTGTGTCATATATCTATTCTATTAAAATAGAGTTTTAAATTTATCTACCATAAAATTTATCATTAATTTTTAAATTTTTTCAAGTTTGTTAGAAAAGTACATAATTTATGGACCATATCAAGTTAGTTATATATTTATCTTATTAATTAGAATATTTTTTATATTGTTTGGAAATATAAATAGCAGTTTAAAAAATTTGTTTGGAAATAAAGATAATAGTGTTCTTTCCTTAATGTTTTTTTAGTAATTTCATTAACATAAAACCCAAAATATTTCAATTGTATATACAAATTTATTTAAAAAATCCATAAATATATCATTAAATCAATAGTTAAGCCAAAATATTTCAATGCGTATGATTAAACATATTCATTTTAAAAAAAATAATCGTTAACGTAAATATGTAATATACATATACATTTACATTATATATATATATATATATATATATATTCTCAGATTATTATAATAACTATATTTTATATTAACTATTTTAAAGATGTTTGCTATTAATTTAAATATGTTATATACAAACATAAAAATTATGGTAATTTAGACAATCATATTATTTGTAGTTATATAATTTTTCTTATTTCAACATAAATATAAGATAATATAGTATTTATATGATTCAGTTAAATATTACATAAATTTTCTTCTCTAATAGATCAAACAATAATACAATGTGAACAACTTCAAACATATACAAACATATATAAAATAAACACAATTATATATGTTATACATTACAATTTACCGATAACACTCATGCGGATGTTAGAATGGTCATCTAAATATCTATCGACTACAATTTGTTTTTTCTGAATGTTGGGGTTTAAAGTAATTTTACATTCGTATATTATGAATTTACGGACGGTGTTGAGTAGGATCATTCAAAATCTGTGTAGGTTTGTAAAAACCTAAAAATATCTAAAATTGTCGGTTTACAAATATCATTTAAATAATATTTTTTAAACAGTAAAAATTTAAAATATGCGCTTTCCAAACGTGGATCAAAATCTAGTTTATATTTATGAGAGATATACTTTTACAAATTATCATAGGTTTATTTATATCTAGACAATCGAACATGCGTAGTTTAGCATTTAAATCTCGTATTAAAATGAATATACTGTTATTTTCCATTAGTTAAATTTATTTACTTTATTTACAACTTTGTTTTGTTACCTCTGACTGAATATATTAGATCAAGTTAGTTGATTAGTCATTTATAAAAGCTAACCGCTTATTCCCTTATGCTTTTTTTACTTTATGTAATGTCAATAAAAATCAGTATTTATCCACTTGTAGTTGAAATGTTAAATTCTACCATTTCATTGATTAACAGAATAATTAGTTTGGTACAATGAATCAAACCTCCATCATTTCATACGCAAATGCTACAAAGGAAAGACTCTAAAGACAATCCAAGGGCTGCAACCTTCTTGTCTTTAAAGTTAAAGATAAGACTTATCAGATTCTCTCTTTCACAGTGACAAACTACAAACAAACCTCATCAACGGACAAACTTATCAAATAATATCAAACTCATCAAATAATATCAAACTTATCAAATTATATCAAACTTATCAAATTATATCAAACTTATCAAATTATATCAAACTTACAAATTCTCTTTTTAATAAGCAAATGTAATAAGGAAAGACTCTAAAACAACCCAAAGCTCCAAACCTCATTGTCTTCAAGGTTACAGAGGAAGACTTATCAAATTCTCTTTCACACTAAAAACTGCAGACAGACTTGTACCCTTCCAACCCAAGTAACATATAAGAACCACCAAAACCGAAACTAAAACCTAATCAAAACCTAGAAACCAACAAAAAAGGTTTCCTGAAAAAAAAAACAGATAGTCAGGTGTAAGAAAAAAAAAATCAACAAAAACGATATTTCCACACTTCACATAAACATTAGGAAAACTCCCGTACAAGTGTTACTCTACATCTTCATCATCATCTTCTCTCTTCTGTTCATCATCTACTGACAATTAGGGTTTCTTCCAGGGCCTCCATAGTAAAAGTAATGTCCCCAGTCATCATTCTTATCAACCTCAACATCATAGCAATTCGATTTCTCAGTGAAAGTGTTAAGCCCTTTGGTTCTTTCAGGTTATTAGAGCTATCAACCACTTGAATATTCCGAAAGTAACTTGCTTTCGAGAACCCTGCATCAGGAAACTGACCACTACCCATTTGAGTGGTCGTGTGGTGACCATCTTCTTCCATGTTCACTACTTCTCCACCCCATTCTACTATTGATGCACTGTCTGCTAAGTAAGAGAACAGAAAGCTTGGCCAGTATCCCAACACATGCCCGTCCCCAAACTGCATCCACCAGTGCCCTTCTTTTGGATCCTACAAGAATGATCAGACATATTCATAATGTTAAGCATCTTTGGGCAGAAAAGGTGATATGTTCACATGAAGAGCTTCACTAATAGCTGAGAGGTGGTTCTTTGAGAACTTTAACAAAATGGAAACTGGCTCTTACCTTCCAAATGGTAATGCTGATATCGTATTGCGAGTTATGGAAGGCAGATACTGGAGAAATACTAGCTCCCATTGCTATTTGACTGTTGACTTGTATAAAACCGGAACAAAGGAGGTTGTAGCAGCCAGTAGCTTGATAAGCATCACTCTGTTGTTTGTTCCAAATAGAGAAAAACAATAAAAAAGTATGAAACCTTATCAGTCCAACATAGATAGTAAGGAAGCTAACAGGCTTTGGAGCTTACCGTCCAGTATGTGAATAGTCTTGTATTGTTATCACCATATAGATCCGGACTAACCTGATTTGTATATATATGTCAAAGAAGCTAAGGTGTAATAGAAAGATAAGTTAAAATATCATGTTTTGTTTATACCTGCCAACCAGCTTCAATGCTATTGAGATCTTGACCAAAAGAACCTCCAAGAATCCATAGCTGAGACAAGCTGAACTCATTAGGGCTTGAACTTTGGGTTCCCATACATTATAGTCGCCTTAGCTCCGTAAAACTTGCCTCCTTCCACATAAGCTATAGCGTGCTAGTTAAGACCACAGATACACATACAAAAGGAGAGCTTTTAGACCAAGAATCTTCAGGCAAGTAGGTGAAGTATCAGAATCAGAATCTACCTGGTGACCACTTTGGTTGGCGAGATCAGGATCAGCAGAACGCGGCAGGGGAACTGTACGGTGCTTCTTCTTACCGTAGCGTTTAACAGAACTAGCTCTCAAAACATCCTCTTTCTTTGTCCTCCTCACTGGTATTGTCTCTTCGGAACACACTCCACTCTGTTGCCATAACTGAGTGACTGGATTGATTCTTCTCTCTTTTGGTTTCTCAGACACTTTCTTCTCACTAAACAGTAGTTCTGGAATGTACTAGGATTCATCTGTTTTTTTTATGTTAATAGACATAGACAAAACTAAAAGGAAAAGGCAAATGCTAAGTCAAGATGACCTGAATCTTGTGGTCTTTGAGGAAAGGATGATCAAAAGCTGGTTGCTTTGAGATGTGAACACAGTCTATTATGTCACCGTCTGGACTCTGTTTTGAGATATCACACACACACACAAGGAGTTAGATTTTCACAAGCTTCAAGCTTTCTTCTTTACTAAACAACTAAACAATGGAACCAAGGTTGCATGAAAGTAAAAGGTTTAAAACCTGAATGCTCTTGACGGCTGGTCTGTTCAAGCGTTTCAAGTGTTTGTGCACTTCCAAGTTCTGACTTGACACACTGAGCCTCCCAGCGCATGTTAGAGAGAGCAGTCCCCAAGAGCAGAACCAAACCAGAAACCGTCTGGAAACCCTCTCGTTGCTAAAATGCGCCGCGGAACCCATCTTCTCAGTCGAAACCCAATAAGAAGAAAGAGAGAGGAATAAGATTTGGGTATGGTTCTCACTAATCTAAGAATGCTCTTTATTTGAAAAAAGCTAACACCTTCCTTCTTCTTGCTCTTTCTACTAGAGAGTGAGACCTCTTAACAAACACCACTAAGACCAGTGATTCTGCAGCGGCATTGAAGTGGGTCTCTCCTTTGATGATGAAAAGTCTCCACTTTTTGTCTCTCTCTCTCTCTCTCCTTTTTTCCTTGCCACTTTCTCTCTCTCACTCTGCTTTTAATTAATTAACCTTTAAGTAGACAGTTATGAGTATTGAAAACAACTAATAATAAAGATCCTATTACTTTTACAGCCCTCAAGAGTAAATAATTACGAAAACGAAACCATCTAAAAACATCATTCGGAAAGACCCCTCAACTTTCTCTAATGGGTATTCAAATGATTATTTGGTCAATGATAAAAACATTAAAGGTAAAGAATTACATGTGTATAAAAATGAATCATTCGTCACTTAAGTATTGCATGAGTATTGGGTAATATAAGAGGATTCATTTTGTGTTATCTTTAGTTAAATGCCATGCTCGAAAACTCGGCTAATCGACCAGTATGGCTGGTGAGTATAAGTGCGGCGACTAACCACTGTTGTAAAGTGACCTTAATCAGTCACCGATTCACAAAACTTTTATAAATTGGTTCATTTAAAGATTAATCTAATTAGGTCACAAATCAGTCTAAATCCTAGTGAAAATGTTTTAAAATTCTACTATCAGTTTTTTTTTGTTGCAAATAACAAGTTATTACAATTAATATTTCCAATTTTCTTTATAAAACTAGATGATTGTAGTACTTTCATTATTATCCCTACTCTTTTTATCGGACACAATGCGAATTAAGCATAAATACCCATTTTCAAAGCAAGTAATACTATTATAAATTTATTGTAATAAACAGTTTGAGATAGGATAAAAAAATAATTTGAAATATGATGAAATCAGAACCCAGGAGCATGGCGACGTAGTCGATGCAACTCCTTATATTTCACTAGATCCAAAGAGCAACGAACCAAAATACATAAGTTTCATATTTGAAACGAGCAACCCTCGCATTAAATTGCATCTAATTAACTTATCACTAAAGTTTGGTAATTTAGTTGTATCTTGTAGTATCAACGTTTGAAAACCATATAATACATCAAAATTTTAATTTGCGTACTTTTCAAGCATATATTCTCTTTCACAGTAGTGTTTCTTTCTGTTAAATTATGATTTTTGAAACGAATAAATTCTGAAACATCGTATCGAACGATGTCAATAAAGATAGCATGAATAAACGAGAACAAAGTTCTGCAAAAAGTGTCAACTTTATCAGTAAATATTAAAATATTGTTTTGACCATCATGCTACTGGTCCATAGATTACTTTTTGTTAGATACAGATTAAATAACTAATTACATTTTTTGTTGATTAAACAACTAATTATATTGTTTTGTTAAAAAATTATATATAAATAGTTTTTTGTATCACCAACTAGAAAAAAAACTCGTACGAAATTGCACAAAAACTCATTTTGTAAAAAAAAAAATACCACATTACTTATTATAATAAATATATGTTAATTTTTTGTTGATTTGATTCTTTTATTTATAATATTTCTTATAAAACTCTAATATGTATTACATTAATATAATAATTAAATAAAATCAATAAAATTGATAAATTATGAGTTATCTTTTTAAAATTATTAATGACTTTTATTAAATCTTTAAATAACATATAAGAAGGTGCTATTGAGATATAAATACTTAGAATTTTATTGGTTTCTCAATCAAAAGTTTCAAACTTAAGTTAAGATACAAGGATAACAAATAATACTTTTCGTGTTTCTATGTGTTTTTTTCAAAAATCATTGAGAATCATTTAAGAATGAATCTCTCTATTTTTTTAAAATTATTTGTGATTATTGTGATTATCTGATTGTGATTTATGAATGTCCACAACTTCTCATATAGATGACGAAAGATTTAAAGGTTGACAACCAAAGATTGTAATGGCCATTCGCATCCTTTCGGTCATGATTTATTCGTAACCTTTCGGTCACGACCTATTCATATCCTTTTGGTGACAAAACTTTCGCACCCTTTCGGTCATGAGTCATTCGCACCCTTTCAATCACGATTTATTCGCACTATTTCGGTCACGATTCATTTGCACTTTTTCGGTCACGACACGTTCATACACCTTGGATCACAACACATTTGTACCTCTTTGGTTACGACACGTTCGTACCTCATAGATTACAACATGTTGATACCTCTTTGTTGATGACACCTTTAACATAAACGATATAATTTTGATTAAAGAAACTATTTATTTTGACCAAAAAGAGACTTTTATATATTTGTTAACTTATACAATTTTTCTATCATGAAATAGTTCAATGAAACATGCAATGAATAACTTTTTTTTTAAAGACACAACTATTTAATGAATGAAAATGTCTTTTGCTTAGATGATCTAATATTTCAAAAGTTTTTATTATGAAATGGTTTAGTGGTTAAGTTTTTAAAAAGACGCAATTTTTTGAGGAATGAACGCGTCTCTTATTTAAATGAAACTATTATGTCATATTCGGGTTCTTAAATGAAATTGTAACCTTAAGATTATAGATTAAGAAAAACTCATGTTAATTTTATATAATAACATATCTTTTTTAAATAGCTGATATCATTAATTTATTATAGAAAAATTGTTTGTCATTTTCACACTTCTCCTTCATCATCATTGTTTGCAATTTTCAAATTTCTTACGAGAATGATATAACTTTTTAATATGTAGAGTGTGACACATGTCTTGAATACTATAATCGAACAAATACTAAAAATCTAAGACTTCCATAAAGTTATATATTTTTTAGCAAATATTAATAATCTTATGCTACCTCAAAGAGGTGCGGAACGTGTCTGAACCAAATAGACACAAAGGTTTCATGACTAATGATGTGTGAATGTATCGTCACTAAAGAGGTGTGAACATATCATGAACAAATAAGTGTGAACGGATCATCACCAAATGGGTGCAAACAAGACGTCACCAAAAGTATTTGAATAGGTCATCACCAAAGAGGTGCAAACGAGTTGTCACCCAAAGGTGCCAATGGATCATCACCTATTGGGTGAAAACATGTTGTGACCGAAGATGTGCGAATGGATCGTCATCGAAGGGATGTGAATATTTTGTGGTAGAAGAGGTGAGAACATTTTGTGGCCGAAGAGGTGCGAACATTTTGTGTCCAAAGGGGTGCGAACATTTCGTTTTCGAAAAGGTACGAATGTGTAGTGTCTGAAGGAATGCGAAAGTATCGTGTCCGGAGAGATGTGAATGTGTCTTGAATGAAGAGGTGCAAACATATTATCAGCAAGGAGGTGCAAAAGTATCGTTATCGAATGGGTGTGAACATATATTAAACAAATAGGTGTGAACATGTCGTCAACAAATGGGTGCAAACAGATCATCACCAAATAAGTGTGAACATGTCGTCACCAAAAAGGTGTGAACTGGTCATCACCGAAGAGGTGCAAACGATTCGTTATCCAAAGGTGCAAATGGATCATCACCTAAGAGGTGCAAACATGTTGTGATTGAAAATGTGCGAATAGAACGTCACCTAAAGGGTGCAAACATTTTGTGTCCGAAGAGGTGTGAGCATTTTGCGTATGAAAGGATGCGAACATTTCATGTCTGAAGGGGTGCAAACATTTCGTGTTCGAAGAGGTGTGAATGTGTCTTGTCCGAAGGGATGCAAACATATCTTGTCCGAAGAAGTGTGAATGTGTCGTGAATGAAGAGGTGCAAACATATTATCACCAAAATGATGCAAATGTATCGTTACAGAATGGGCGCCGCAAACATGTCGTCACCAAAAATGACATAATAATATTTATAAATAGTCATGACTTTTCAATTTATAGTAGTTATTTTAAAATAGTATTTTTACAAATTATTTTGAATAGTCACATGATTACTAAATGATAAATTAGTTTTATAATAAAAATATAACTATTAAAATCAGTATATATAGAAAGACACTTATTGGATATTTTAAAATTTATTTAAAAAATCATTTCTCTTTTACAATGAAAAGACACAATTCTTATTATTATTAGATTTTAAAGAATGAAAATAATAGAAACACACAACCATTGACTTTACAATGAAAAATCTCAAAATTAAAGATGCATATATTTTATTTAAAAAATTAACAATTTTAAATTAATTTCAATTTTATAATTATGAAACACAACCATTGAATTAATTATAAATAGTCACATCTTTTATTTAATAGGTAGTTATTTTAAAATGACAATTTTACAATTTATTTTGAATAGACACATAATTTCAAAAAAACGTATATGCAAAATTACATCGGAAACACTGAAAACCATAAGAAGTTCCAGATGAAACATCGGAAAGGTGAGGCCAAAAAAAAAGCGACAAAGAGACGCCAAAAAGGAAGCATGAGAAGAAGCGAGATCATGTTCAAATCTTTACAGAAAGACAGGAGGCAAAGCAATCCACATTGGACCAACCAATCTCAGATCAAGACGGGTCGGATGTCGAACCAAAGTGGACAAAGGACAACACATGCGAGGAGTAGAAAGCAACTGAGGATATGACCGCCCAAAGATGAAACAAAACATAGCATATTCCAAACTAGAGTCCAAACCAAATGGTGGAAGCACATGCAAAAGGATAAACATATCAAACACAAACCATAGAGAAATGGCCAGATTGAAGACAAGACAATCTCCGAACATATTTAGAGGCTGGTCTACAAGGTTATAACTGCATGAAAACTATGCACAACCGTTAGTCAAAAAATTTTAGAGTCTTTAACCTTGTAGAAGTATAAATAGAGAGCCAAATTGGAAAATAAAATTATTCATCTCTAAAACGGTTTGGAATCGTAAAACAAACATTACCGAACCAATCAAAACATTAAAAAAAAAGTTATATATATATATATATATATATATATGAAAATGAGCAGTCCGGCTTTGGTGCTAAAGAATTCACTGGAGCTAATTAACAAACAATAAATAAAATGAAAAAGAGTTAGATAGAGGATAAAGAGATAGGAGTCAACCTTTTCGGTTGCTAGTTATTTATATGGTTAAACAAAGTATATAGTTGATAAATGAAATACAAGTTTTCTAAAATCAAAGATTTACACAACAGAAAATTGAGTTGGAAAGAAATCTTTTAAAAAAAATCATAGTTAATTAAAATTTACAATTCTACATTAAACTAGACTGTAATACGAATTAGTAAAATGTAGAAATGATGCAAATGAAATTTGATGATCAACTAGAATAGAAAAAAAAAGTATACTGTAGTAGTGGTGTTATTTTGAGAAATTAAAATTGAATATGGTTTGTACGAGTCGCCTCGTGATAATAATGTTGTTTTTTGTTTGTTTGCAAATAGTTTCAGTCAAGTCAATAACTTGTATATGATGGGGAAGCAGACACAAGATTCTCTGTCCCGATGGAGCTGTTAGTTGGGTTGGGTCTCTCTTCTGTTCCGGTTTGCTCGCCGTTACCAAGGGTAACGGAGACACAGTACCAAATTACCAATCGAAAATACCAAAATCGTCGTTTATATTCTGACGGCGTCATCTCGTTGGTTGATCTATCACCATACACGTGTACTGTGTATAGCATCTATTTTCGACAAAAGTTGTAAATTCATTAAAAAAGATCTAACGAACGGTGGGGAATCCAATACGAGTCAAAGAGTGCAGCAGAGCATCATTATGAGATTCCACAAGAAAAGAGATGTTGGTAAATAAAATTTAAAAGCGTTTTCACAATTGTTGCTTTTAATTTTTTTAAAGAACTTACAAAATCTTGTAACTTATTTAACTTATATCAGAAGTCATGAAAAATAAGCTAATATCATAAGTAAATTTTTTCCTAGTTATTACATTCCCTTTTTGAAGCAAATAACAAACATATATTTATATACTATAATCATAATGCTAAAACTATATAGTATTTCATAATGCTAAAACTATATAGTATTTCATAATGCTAAAACTATATAGTATTTCATAGTCCATAATACAAGTAAACAATAAATACTAAGAAGAACGGATTTCATAAAATGTTTACTTTCGTAATTCTTGTTTTTTGGTTAGATAGCTTCGAGTAGGTAAGTAGTAAAAAAGACGAGCCTTTACTTTTTTTTTTTGTCATCTGATGGATTTATATTTATTTGAAACTTGAAATACACAAAGCCGACAAAGGTGTAACACCCTTTCGGAATCATAAGCCGAAGAGGTAACCAATACCACTCGGAGCCAGAACTAATAACACAACATGGATTACATAACTTGAAATAAAACACACGAGGTAAATGATCTCTGGATCTTCTGGAGCACACAAAGAACATTTAGAAGTTGAAGCAATACGATAACTGAAGCTAGAATGAGCGAGAAAGCGTTGAAGGCCGTATTATTTGAGGCTAGAGAAAAGCTCGAAGACTAGTTCCAACTGAGAGCCACTAGCAACCGATACTCAAGAACAAACTTCAACTGATGGAAGCAAGAGATAACGGAACTCTAACCTGAGCAGCCGACGAAGAAGACGGTTGACAGACAACTACTCATAGACCAAACACAATTGAGCTAAAGCTCCAAAGCCCCTTACTAAGAATTCCGGAAGAACCCGTCGGTTAATACCAAGGGACAGCACCACTTCACAGCATCGCAGCTTCACACTAAAACATTAAACAACAAACCACAGGTCGAGCGACGAGACCTTACCGAAGACAAGGCATGGTAAGAGTCTTGACACTACAGAGGACAAGAGGCGAAGCCAAAACCTACAGACTGGCGAACCAACCTGAAGAAACACCGATGACCCGCTTGAAATTTGTTTCACTAAATCCGTTGGAAGAAGTAACAACCCACATCCGAGCCGGCTTAGTCCTGCACCGCGCACCAGAAAAAGATTCGAAGCTAACGAAACAACCCAAACAAGGCGAGACAATGATGACAAAGCCTAACCTCTTCTCCGCGAGATCTCAAACCATTAACGCCTCAGATTCACAAACACAACCAACACTACCTTTTAAGGACTAAACACTAAAGCAGCAACAATCACTAAACATTGAGGATATACAGCCACAAACGGGAGAATCTTACAACCGTACGAGACCATCAGACTTCACCGGTTTCAGAGCTCAACAAACTAGCTCACGACCACCGTTCATGAGCCGACGGGACCTCAGATCTGTTCTCCATCGAAGCAAAGGCGATCAAAGAACCTCTCCTCTCCTCAAACCCAGATCCGAAGCTATACCACTCAAAACCGTTCAAGTTGCTGAGATTAAAAGCTGTAGAGACTACTAAGAAGACGAAACAGGTCCGCTCCCAGCAGCGGTGAGAAGCACCGACCACCGGAGCAGGAGATGAGATTACGACGGCGGCTACCTTCTTCTAAAGATAAGCTTTTCTTTTCTCCGTGAGCGAAAGAAAAAAGCAAGACGAGCCTTTACATGTTTCTCTTCTTTTTGGCTCTTTTTAAGTTTTAGTGATAAATCTTTAAATAATTCCGCCATCATCCTCATTAATCACCACCCTTGTCTTTTATAACTACAAAGTGTAAATTGTACTCCTTGTCTAACGTGCGTGCACTAAAAAGACAAAAGTGATTAGTGCAAATTACATCAACGGTTCAGATAATCTATCGATGCTAATCGGACTGTTGGATGCACCTGGTGTCAAGTTCTTGTCATAACCTAAATTGTTGGTTCTTGACCGTTTGGCCAAGTCCAAAGTGATTAAATTAATACAGGACTTGTCGCTACTTACACCTTCCTCCTAATCGCGCGGACTAGGCCCGGTTGGCCCAAATTAGATATATTTCATTTACAGAGACTACTCATTTGGGTTTATATATAGTGAATGGGTTTGGTTAAGAAAAAGGTCTCGAGGAAAGCTGGATGGATTGATTTGATTGAATGTCATCATTAACATCAAAGCATTAGTCACCGGGCAGTGAAGGGTAAGCGTTAAAACAATAGTTACAACCAGATGGGGGTGCTTGGAAGAGTCGAGATGAAAGAAGAAAATGGTTTACTCAATGGGATTCTTGCCCTACTTTTAATCCATAAGCACTTTTACAACTATGCCACAAAAGAAAATCAACATTCTCTATTTGTTTTAAAGAAGTACACATGTCATTAGTAGGAATGTCCAAGGATGAGATGGCTCTCTAAAAAATTTTAACAGAGATTGATAAATCAAGAAATAAATCATTTCATTTTACATAATTATTTGTTTTTTTTTCAGCATTGCATAAAAAACACCGTCAAATGTAGATATGATAGGACAATTTATGTGATGCAATTACCCATAAATTCTTTTAAGATAGATATAATTGTCAACATAAAATTGTATGTATTATTTTCATAGTTTGTAATAACATAAGTATGTGGACTTAAAAAAAATATTTGTTTTTTTCAAAACACAAATATGTATAATTTTGTTAAACAAAAAAAAACAATTTCTAACAAACATCTTAGTAAAACATATTTATACCGGAGGATTCTACAAGATTTTGACGTTTATTGGCAAAGAAACCTTTCTTCGATTGAAAATGGCTACAAAAATCTTGAACTAGATTCCACTAACTTCTCAAACCTGAAGAAAAATTCCAGCAAGAACTAATCAGTAGACATCTCAAGAAGAACACACACACACAAAAGCTTGATGATCCACAGCAGAAAATCAAACCAAATGGATTTCAATTCCAAATAGCATAGTCGGAAACTTGAACTGATTACCTTGCTTCATCAGGAGACACCACTCCACGTCCACGTCCACAGTCTCACAAGAAGAAGCTAGATTAGACACACTGAACTTGCTTAACTAATCATTCTTACACTAGAGCTACATTTATAAGGACAAAGATTTGATAAATAATAGATTAAAACAAGCTTCTTTGACTCTGACATACGATAAACAAGATTATATAAACAAGGATTGAGAAACAATTCTCCAATCGTCACTCTACATGAAGATGATAGTTGTTCTGATGATTAACATCGTCATAGTCATCATCATCGCCATCAGAATATATAATTTCTGGTGGTGAAACAAAGATATAACTCCAGAACCATAACACGAATCGACCCAATTGCTGAAGCGGGAAACAACAAACGAGCTGCAACATCTCGCCGCTTCTGATTCGATCCGACGGCTGAATCCACCGTAATCGCTGAAATATATCCGCCGATAAATGGGCTACGGACATAACCGTGTCTCCTCGGAACACCATGTCTCTACGCCAATCGTCTTATCTCAACAATCTATCTCTTTTGTCTTTGATTTTTCTCTGTGTGAGACTGTCTGTTGTTTCAGAATCTAACCGAACCAAACTCAATCTGAAATTTCCGGTTATCTTGTTTTTTAATTTTATTGTCCAAACCGAACTGGATCAATGATTACCTGAATCAATCCATTTTATTTTTGGTAAATGACCCTAAACTCTTATTCAAACTACCTGATATCCAAAAAATTATCGAATGTAAGCCTAATTTTCACATTTTCAAACCTACTTCGGTTTAAAAAAAATACTACCTTAATTTTTTTCAAAAACACTAAATGTCTAAATACCACTTTAAATAAACATCAAAAATTTGAATTGAACCATTTTCTTAACAGTTTTTATGTAATATTCGTTTTGACGTTGACAAGACAAATTAACTACATTTTGATAGAAAAAAACAGAATATAAAACAGAAATAAAACCATTTTGTACTATAAAAGTTTTTCTTTTCTTTCCTTAGATATTATTTGATAAGTGATTTGACATGTGCTATCACCATATTAATTTTGAAAAACAAATGATGATTCAGTGATGACATGATTTGAAGTTAATTGTGATATATACATAGACATTTAATGTTGATTTATTTTTTTGATAAATTTACTAAAATATGATAATAACTAATAAATTATCATTAAAATTAATATAATATCACTCATAATTGATTCTCTTTTATACATCATAGAAACATCTAATATGATGTTTCAAAAACAGAGATGATTGTAAAATATGCCAATTGTCAAGTAAAATGTAACATATTAATAATGCAAAATCATACATGAAAAAAGACAAATCTTTCTATATTTTTTCTGGGTTGTTTTCTTACCTGCTGATTTACTTCTTCGAGCTAAGTGCAGAGATGACTTTTTTTTTTTACCGTAAGGATTGGACGAATAGATGTGATATGAAGTTTAATGGCATCAACCAAAAGACCATGTAGAGTCCCCTGCAACAATTTGATCATTTGACACTGAATATAAATCAATCAATAATTGTGATTTCGTTTTTTTTTTTAATTTGGACTGTTTAAGAGCTGCTTGAATGACATAATTTCCATAAGGATCCAACATAACTTTCTTCAAACAACCATCTCTGATGATGCGAGCACGATGTTTGTCATCAGCTAGTTTCAGACACTTCTCAACTACATTTCTGCATTGATAACTTGGTGTAGTTCCCTTCTAGTTGCTCGAGGATCTCGTTGATTGCCCATTGAAGCTGAAGCTCAAATAAATATTGGAGAACATAGATCCTGCACAAAATTTTTGCATCTTTTCTCCATTACTAACAAGCATTGGTTTCAAAAGCTCGAAGAGAAAATATCCAAAACATATAATACCCTAAAAGGGTTTGGAGAGAGGAGTAGAGCATTAGAGGCAATCTTAGAGACTAAGTGATCCTTTTGTTCTCCTTCGAAATAGCCAAGACATTTTTGAAGCACACAACATCCATGTCTATCAGTTGCAAGGTCAACACAATGAGTAATCACAGCTTCAAAAAGAAACTGAAAAGAAAAAATAACAGTTCAGGTTAGAGTGAATCTTTGATTTAAGAAAAGAAACAGTGAAGAAAGTCATTACCTTCTTGCAGTGAGGTAGCAAATACTGCAAGCACCGTTGAACAACATGATTACCGTTTACATTCTTTATCAATGTCATAGTACCATGCTTTAAAGCAGAGATGATGCTTGAAATCTCCTCTTGTCTCTTAACCGTTTCAACGATCTTCTCAATAGCTCTCAGCCTTGCTTATACACCCAAGGTCGGCCATGTTACCATTTTCCGTAGATCCACATCTTCTTCTTTCCATATTTCATCTGATCTTTCCTTTTTTGTCGAGAGTTGTGTCTATCTCTTTCATAAACCTTTCATTATCTTCTTTTTTCCTCATTCTCTTCAAGTAAAGTAAACCGTCACTAAGATTGGACTACTTTATGTGTTAAGGCAAAAATGAGCCGTTTTGGGTTGTTACAAATTACACGTTTTACGATTTTTTCAGAAAAAATCGTCAATTTGTTATGAGTTGTGGTTTTATATCGTTAGTTTACAAAATGATAAAAAAATCGTTTACTTTTGTCAAAAAAAAAAATTGGTGTTTAAGTTAACCGTTTCTAACTCAATGTTTGGCTAGATTTTATGGAGAATAAATGACTTATTGTTTTTTTCATAAAATCTCAACAACAACTCTAATTGCGATGAAACAAAGAACATTTCAGAAAATATTTAAGTGTGATGAACATAGGAGTTGGCGATGCTGAGGTATAATGGGCAATTCTGAGGAGTGAGGAGGAGCAATTGGTGATGCTGAGAAGCTTAGGAAAGGTATGGGTGATGCTCAGAAGAGATACGAGCGATGCTGATAGACAGGAGAGTCTTGGGAGATGCTGAATTGGAGAGAGGATAGTCTTGGGAGATACTGACTAGGAGAGAGGAGAGAGGAGAGAGGAGAGAGAAGGACATGCCGTGGAGAGAGGGTGATGCTATTATCTCTTGGTTCTTCCTCTTCTCTTCTTTTTCTTTTGATGGTCTTTGTATAATCTCACTTAGAGCATGATCAACCAAGGGTGCTTACCCTTGGTTCTTACAAAAACACTAAAACCAAGACAAACAACATTGCTTATGTTGCTTAATTAAGCAACATTAATCAAGGGTGCTTGCACTGTTCATGATACGTGGTAGCCCGTGATTGGCCAAATTTTTTTTTCTTTTAATCAGATAAAAAAAAAATTAAAAAAAAAATTTAAGCAACCCTAATGGGTTGCTAAGGTTAATGGTGCTCTTAGTTTTCCAAAGCTGTTTTTATTGTTAAAAACTTTTTAAAGTTAGTTTTGAAAAGCTTGTTTTGAGAAGCTTGTTTTGTAAAATTTATTTGATTTGTTTCTCGTAAAAACTTTTTGAAATTAGTATTATGAAAGATCGTTTCGTAAAATTTATTTTACAAAAGTTTTGTCATAAAAATTGTGAAGTTAGGTTTACGAAAAATTGTTTTGTAAAAATGTTTTGTAAAAATGTTTTGTTTTGTTTTACGAAAGTTTTTTCATAAAAGCTTTCCGAAGTTAGTTTTACGAAAGATTGTTTCATAAAACTGTTTTGTTTTGCAAAAGAACTTCCTTAGAAACTTTTCGAAGTTTTTTTTACTGAAAATTGTTTTATTAAACTGTTTTGTTTTGTAAAAACCTTCACGATGAGCGTTCTTTCGGACAATTCTTATTTGGACAGAAATTAATTTATTTTTTCCCCGGAAGAAATATACGAAGATTGTCCTATAATATTGTTGTTTAAGCTGGCACAGCATATAGCGTTCCAAAAAAAAAGCTGGCACAACATATGCCGAATCGTTCTCTCAATATTTCAGCCTCTTTTTTGTAAACATTACGATTTTCTGATGATTTTAGCAGTTGATATTATTATATAATCGATTTTGTCTCCAACACAGATTTTGATGCATGACTGACTTAGAAAATGCTATAAAGTTGTTATCATCAATAAACTAAAATGTTAGAACGAAATTTCAAGGAAGACAACTAAGTAGCTCTCACTCCCTTCAAATTATAGTAAAAACTTATGAACAACCCCCAAAATAAGGTTATGAAGTATGAGTCATAAACGAAACCACTTGCAACTTTTAAAGTATGAACTGACTTTGTAAATGTCATACTTTTTTGTATTTCTGGATTTCAGAACAAACCAAAATGGTAGAAAGAAGCTTCAAGGAACTAGACAACTAAAGTAAACTTGTTATCAACTTTAAAACTTTACACCGTGGTTATAAAAACAGGATTAAGAAGAAAACCCGAAAATTGTAAGTTATATGAAAGATATGAGTCACAATTTCATTTTTAAGTCAATAATGCTCTTTGTTAGATTCAAAATAAATAAAAAATAACTAAAGCATCTACATTGATGAGTTTTATTATTATAATTTATTTCATTAATTAAAATAAATACAGAAAAAACTAGAGAAAAGGGAAGAATAAGATGGGAGATTACTACTCATACGGAAGTATAGTATTCTTTTTGAAAGATTCTCTTATGGTTAAACTTTCTAAATACGAAAACTTATTAGGGAGATACCCATTGAGTTTTTCACCAACACAAAACAAAGTAGTCTTTTAACTCTTTTAAAATGTGTTATTAGATATTGTAAAGACGTTCACAATAAAAATCTCTAAAATGTTTTCTCACCGATAGCAATAATATTATTAATAGCCTTTCAAGAGTTTGAAAGACCTATAACAAAGATAGATTTTTATACAGGTCTCTCATGTTTTTGAAAAACTTTATTAAAATATTACTTCTTCCGCTTCACGAAAAAATTGCAAAAGAAATGGCAACTTTTGATGAGGATTCGATGCAATGATTTAATAGGTCCATTATAGTGGACTATGTGTAATGATGGACTAACGCAATATAATCTGAATCGGCCTCTGTAGCTTCATCCTTCCTCCTTCCACATGGAATCATTGACGGGATCAACATATTCATCACTACGCGTTACACTTTCACAGTTTGGTTTGACTTCAGTTGTCATTTTGTGTGTAATTACGTGATAATTGATATGGTCACTATGTTTAAGCATTTTTTTTGTTAACCCAAAAAGTATAAGTATATATTTACATTTTTTAATAAAATCTATTTTTCTTTTAAATTATTTTTCTGACAAAAACTTTAAAATGAGATTAGAGTATTCTCTTGTTCTAATGCCAAAGTAAGCAAATTGTCATTGTTCTTTCATTTAAGTATTTAACTACATAGAACCAGAACAAAGATGATTGTAAAAGAGAGAAACGAACAAAGGGGATCGTAAAAGAGAGAAACGAACAAAGGGGATCATTGTTATTATTTTTTTTTGAAACACAACTTCTATTAATCATAACTTCAAGGACTACAAAGGCAAGAGGGAATTAAGCATTCTCTTAGAGACAAATCATAAACTACAAAGAGAAATGACATCAAACAAGATAAATCTTCAAATGAAGATGACAACGAATTTAAGACAAAGATTGAATGTGTCGGGAAAGCCTTCACGACAAAGTCGGACAGCTGAGAAATAGTCACAAGTGACGTTGAGGGATAACCCTCACCAACGAGAAAAACCAAAGTAATCTCGACTGCACCTTCTGGTCCCATACAGACCGCTACGCAAGGTGACAAACCGATGAGTAAATTGAAACAAAAGCCCGGGATAGAATCCAAGAGGACATCTCCATTCATAGAAGGAAGGTATGGTGGTGAAGTACTCTCCTCATCAGAGGAGGATGATGAAAACCATATCATAATCGTTCAAACCACTGAAAAATGCTTCCTAAAGAAGTGATATTGCAATAATCTCAGAATAAAGATTTCAATGAACCCATAGAAAATTTTTAAATTATCCAAAGAAATCAGACCCATAACTAAATATCTCAGGCTTTGGTCTGATAGTCTGAGCTTTAGAATCTTGATAATTGGGTTAAAAGCTTCATCAAAAGAGTTGGGCCAGGCCCACTCACATATTTCTCTCGTTCCAGAAGCAAAGGGACACGCCGGGTTGGAAGTGGTACAGATGACGTTGATTGACAGATGAATGGTACTCGCCGGCGGATAGACGGGTTCACCAGGAGTAATCCGGGTTACCATCGAAGCTTAGAGTCAAGGAAAGTGAAGAGCTTCCGATTAGATTCAGATTTAGGCTTGAGATTTCTTGGAATCTGGCGTTGTATAAGTGAAGAGGAGCAACACACGATTGATTTGTTGTCTCACTTTCCGAAGGTGAAAAGTGAAGAGCTTCCGATTAGATTCAGATTTAGGCTTGAGATTTCTTGGAATCTGGCGTTGTATAAGTGAAGAGGAGCAACACACGATTGATTTGTTGTCTCACTTTCCGAAGGTGAAAAGTGAAGAGCTTCCGATTAGATTCAGATTTAGGCTTGAGATTTCTTGGAATCTGGCGTTGTATAAGTGAAGAGGAGCAACACACGATTGATTTGTTGTCTCACTTTCCGAAGGTGAAAAGTGAAGAGCTTCCGATTAGATTCAGATTTAGGCTTGAGATTTCTTGGAATCTGGCGTTGTATAAGTGAAGAGGAGCAACACACGATTGATTTGTTGTCTCACTTTTCGAAGGTGAAAAGTGAAGAGCTTCCGATTAGATTCAGATTTAGGCTTGAGATTTCTTGGAATCTGGCGTTGTATAAGTGAAGAGGAGCAACACACAATTGATTTGTTGTCTCACTTTCCGAAGGTGAAAAGTGAAAGCTTGAACGTTGAGATCTGAACTCCATGAGCAGTTGAATAGCATGAACAAAGTTGACGGTGTGGTTTGTCCGTCGACAGCCAAAAAGAGGTTCGCCGGGAAACATTCCCGTGAACCAAAGTACAACGATGGCGAGAGAACCCTCTTGACTCATCGTTGGGGAGAAGACCCACCAAGGAGGAAGAGCCGTAAGGAGAACCCTCTCGACTCATCATTGTTATTTTATTTCATTTAAGTATCATTTGACCACAGTCATGCGGGAGATTAATACACCTTTTATTTGCTTGTAATTTTCTTTATTTTTTTTTTTTGCAGGCTACCGTCCTGGTGGCATTATGACACATCATTAGTAAGTTTGTAAGTTTATGTAAGACCATGATTAACGCATGTTTCTTAAACTGAATTTCTTAGGAAAAATTAAGAAACTATTTCTTAGTTTTCTTAAGAAAAGTTAAAAAACTATTTCTTAAAACTAAGAAATAGTTTCTTAACTTTTCTTAAGAAAAATAAGAAACAATTTCTTAACTTTCTCTAAGAAACCCAACTTAAGAAATCTGCGTTAATCATGACATAACTTTCTTTGTTTGCTTGACTTGAAGTCCCTACACATTTTTTTTGAGAATTAATTTATCATGTGCTATTGAGTATTGACACATTAATTTTGTAAGAAATTTAATGACATAATTCTCACTTTATTATGACATATATAATGTCATTTATAAAATTTACTTTTTTTATCATGTTATTTATAAAATTTACATTTTTAATAAGATTCTTAAAATATAAGAATACGTTATGTGTATTATCATTACCAAAATTTTTAATTAATGAAATAAATATAAATATAAATATTAAAAAGAGTATTACATCAGCTTTAAAACTTAAAAATAAAAAATTGTAGATAATTATAATTCTGTCATAACTATTTTTTTGGATTGTACTTTAACTCTATGTAACTAAAAACAACTAATCATGTTTTCAAATTATTTTTCGTAACACAAAATCAGCGAATGTTATTCGATTCACTGAATTTATTAGTAAATTAATTATTATTACTTTCATTTGTTTTAACTAAAATAAATCAATAAATAAATTTAATTTATAATAAAACTGAACTAAAGCTAAAAATATAATTAAAATTTTAAACTAAATAAATATATATTAAAATAATTATTTAAAGATTTTTCACACTGATAAAACTAAAATCTAAAATATACTAATATATATTAAATCTAAACTTTAAATAACTATAATTTAAAAACTATTACTAATGCACATGGCGCAGAAAACTTCATAGTTTTTAAAAAAATTAAAGTCCATCCCATATTTTTTTATCTTATTATATATTGTTGCTACTCGGTATGGTATGATAACATCAACAACTCAAGTTTGCTCATAACGTACTATCAACCCACATGGACCGTGCCAGTATATCTGAGGTGGGTAAAATCGAGACATCCATCATAACTAGAAAAATGATCGTAACACGAATAATACATAAATATATATACATTCAAACAATAGTAATTCATCAAAAAAATATATGGTTTAATATTATTCATATGACAACATTCTTGTAATATTATATATTATGTTGCTAACACCAACAACATGTTTGTATAGTTTTTGTTTATATGATTTCGTAGGATTCAAATTTTTAGTGGTTTGCAGATAATCACTTTCAAGCGCTTACTCGAGTACAAACCCTAGCTTCTTTATAAACTTTACCAGGCCGACACATATAACCTTTGTTGGGAGCACAATGAGAATCCTCCGAACAAATACACAGCCCTTCCAAAGCACATCCTTGTTTTACAATCGTTACGTTTCCTTTTAACCCTAGAATCTGATCAGTCCACTCCGTAGAAAACAACCCCAAAGGATCCAACCTCTCCTTTACTTGCAAAAACGCATTTGCGTTCTTATATTTTCTAATGGCACCATCAAACGCTATATTCCTATTCTTCCCCCAGTGTGGTAACGCCTCATATTTTAATATGACCATTTGCTCGATCTCTTCAACGTAATCCTCAAAGAGACGCGGTGTCAAGGGATCATCTTTGCTTCGGTAGTAAGTTAGGTCAAAGTCTAAAGCTTTGGTCCCTTTCCCGAGAAAAGCAGAAGATGATGTGACATAACGCATTAGAATACCGTTGCTGCCTTCAAGAACACATAGACATTTTGGTTCGATCTTCACAATGGCTTTAATGTCGTTGATGAAATCTTTGACATGTGCAAGAGGAACACTGAGTGTTGTTTGGTGAAAAAACTCGCCGCTTATGCGTGGATCCCATGGACAAGCCGTGATCAATTCATCTTGATGGCTGTCTAGGCACGCACCAGACGACATCATACGGTCTTGGCTTCCTATAACCGGATAGCCTGTAAATATAAAGCCTGCGGTAGAAATTGTAAGTGAAATTCTAGTAAACAATATTCAAGAAATCGTTAAGAGGTAACTAAGCGTTTTGTAGAGGACTAGCGACCAATCGGATTATTCAAGGCCTAGAGATTAACAAATTATTGATTTAATTTATATATTTGTATAAGATATTTTAGTGTTTAAAAAAAGATATTTTTAAATTTACTTATATATTATTTTGATGAATTATCGAAACTAAATACACAAAACAAAAGAAATTAGAAAAGTTATAGATTTGTATGAACATTATTGTTTAATTTAATAGATTTAAACTAATTTACATCAGTTTAAACTGATTTAGAATAATTTTAACCGATTTAAATAGTATAAATCAAATTTTATGAATATCATTTTGAGTATGACCGATTTGCCGTCTAGGCGGTGGCCTAGACACCACCTAAACGGTGTCCATGCACCGCATACACCGATTTTTAGAACCTTGCTTCTGAAAAATTAAGCAATTTTGTATGCAAAGAGTAAAGTGTATAACAAGTCAATAAATTACCATCGTTAGTAACGCCATATGAGATTGAAAACAAGAACGAAGCTGTTTGCTCTGTTCTAACACACCTCTTGTTTGCATCTTCAGATGCCTCTTCACTCTCCTCTACATACCATGAAAGCAAAGATACATTATAAATATGCAAATTATACATAGTAATTTTAGATATCTTGAATAATAAAGAATCAACCTAGTAATCTGTTGATGGCTAATGCTGCGGAGAGCTGCGGACGAAATGGGAAAAAATCGAACAAACCATCTCCCAAAGTGTTGAAAGGAACTCGGTCGTCCATTCGATACACCACTTTGCTTTGGCTCGGTAGCCATATGAGATCCGCAAACTCATGCTTTTCCCCAAAAGTCACGGCTTGATCTCCAAAATCCTTATCGTTTCTCATAACATACGTTAATGATCTCTTGAACATTGGTTGTAATTCGAAAGTTACCTTTAAACATTTAAAAAACGAAGTGATTTTCCCATGCACGTATATGTATATAAATAGTCACAAAACTTAAATTATAATAATTAGTTAATGTTTTGATTTTATTTTATAAAGAATTATATTTTATTATGAAAATATTATAAAAATGTTTTTGTATTATTATTTATGTGGGTTGTAGAAAGGAAATTAACACTAAATGCTCATTATAAATTAAAAGAAAAAAAATTATTGTTAATAGTGGCAATTCTGTAGAACTTTTAATCCATTAAAGTATC
This sequence comes from Moricandia arvensis, assembly GCA_905132765.1. Classification (NCBI taxonomy): domain Eukaryota; kingdom Viridiplantae; phylum Streptophyta; class Magnoliopsida; order Brassicales; family Brassicaceae; genus Moricandia; species Moricandia arvensis. Next base: position 25,404 of record CAJHQP010002182.1, read on the forward strand.
ATTGGAATTAGCTATAAGAATTAATGTGAGTGACACATAAGAAACTGAATTCACAAACAATATTATAGAAATAATTAGATAGTTCAATTATTCAGTTTAAGTATATTTGATTGCAATTATTTATTTTAAATTAAAGCATTATTTGTTTTGGTTATATATAGGTTCAAGTTATTTTATTATTTTAATGCATTTGATTTTTTTCTTCCCCTTAACTTTCTTTTTTGAAAAATATATATAGTATAATATATGTTGTTATAGAGAAAAAGCGAAAAAAGTAAAATGTTAAAAGATTTGGAGTTGCATTACCAAATTGCTAAATAATATCTAACAAATTTGTTAATTTCATCTAGTTATTTTTTCTTATAAAATTTGATACGTTTTATTTTAGTAAATCATGATAAAAATAAACGAAAGTTTTGATTGATTCGGAGTTACATAAATGATTCAAACAAATATTTTGTAAGCTAATGATTGATTAAAATATCAGAAGGTAATAATAACTAACATTTAATAAACATGATGTCAGATAATCAAAGTGTTTAGGAAAATCAATTTTTCTAATTAACTGAGAAAAAAATATATTTATAGTAAACATATTTTCTAAATATTTTCTACTAAAATTCTTATATTTTCTAAAAATCTTCTAATGTTGTTATTTTTAGTAACATAAAATAGAGTCGTTGATTAGAAAAGTATGTAGTAATGTATTTATTTAAGACTGATTATAAAAATCAGCTTATCTCAAAAATATTATATATATATATGTATATATAAACCTTAGGATAGGCCTAAACAATTTTTATCACAAAATAACTTTCAAGGGGAAACATGATCAAATAGATTTTATTAAATGGTGTAAATATACATTTATGTTCCTAGAGTTAACTAATATAGACTTAGAGTTTAGAGTTATGGAATAGGTTTTCAGAGGTGAATTTTAAAATAAAAAAAAATAAAAACTAAATATTAAAAATTTCAAAACAAAAAGACTATATTTTTTTTTTGAGGATTTTTTCGGTGACAAAACTTAAAAATGGCTATTTGAGATAATTGTCATTATATATATATACCTGAGAAATAACACCAAGGACACCTAGAGAAACTTTGGCTGCTTTAAATTCTTCAGGACTTATACTTTCACTAAGAACAAGAACCTTCACATACCCATCAGAAACCGAACCGGGGCTCACAATTCTTATTTCGGTCACGTATCATGGACCGCACTTCCTTTACCCCAAAGCGTACTTCCGTGAGCACCGGTCCCCATTATTCCTCCAACCTGTAAGTCCCCACCAATACGGTGCATATGGTAAAGCCAGCTCCAGCTTAGCCGCTTCTCCGATCAGCTGCTTTAGCGTCACGCCGCTCTCAACCGTCAAAGTCTTGGCTTCCCTGTCTGTTTGCACCACATGGTTTAGAAACTTTGTGCTTATGAGAATCCCGTCAGTGCAAACGAGCTTGGGGATGCTGTGTGAGTACCGAGTGACGACCCGCATTTTTTGGCCGGCTCTAGTGGCTGCAGCTACCACAGAGACAAGCTCAGCCTCGGTCTTCGGGTACTCCACTTTGGCCGCTTTGCATATTGAGCGGTCGGGAAAAGCTCCGTACGAATTCGTAACTGTGCACATTATGTTTCCCGAGTCACACTTGACCGGATCATCTGGTGAAGTTGAGGAAGGAATTATGAATAAATATAAGATCACACTTAGCCAAAATATCATTTTTGTAAGGAAGTTTCAAAACTAAATTTAAGGGAAATGTTTGAGCATCGCTTTTATTTATACAATTATTATACTCTCCACATATCATCGCATGGTCCCATCATTAAAAGGGTATTATTACGGTGGAGTGATCAATATAATGTTGCAAAGAAAAAACTAAAATTTTGTGTGGCAAATAGACACAGCTGGGGCTGTTAGGTGGGGTAGGTAGTTAGACCCTACCATCACATAGTTACTCTTTTGAAAATGATATGGGCAGTATATGAATCCATATCTTAAGATTTTTCCTTTTAAGTCATTGTGCATGATTGGTTGTAATGTAACTGTAGAACTTTTGCTGTAAAAATTAGCTTGTAGGATTTTTTTTTTTGATGCAATTGTATTTGATGTAGTTTTAGGAATTAAATGAAAAGAAAAAGAAAAAAAATAAATATATTCTTACATAATTTTTTTTGTAAAAACTTAGGATTACCTTTTAAAAGTTTTTATCATAAATATAGATCAAAATGATCAAAATATTTTATTAAATAGGTAAATAGACATTTATACCTTCAAGGTCAATTAATTTAGACTTAGAGTTTAGATTTGAGATGTGGAGTTTTGAGGTTAGGGGGGGGGGTGTTTAAGATTTTTAAAAATAATTAAAAATTTTAAAATGATTTCAACTTTTTTAAAAAATTTTAAATAAAATTTTGAAAAAATAATTGAAAACAACAAAATTATTAAAAATTCAAATTTAAAAATGTATAGTTCCAAAACTATATAAAATTTTTCTTAGTTATATAAATAATTATTTATATTTATATAAAGTAAGGGTAGAAGGGTTTTTCCTCTTTAATGAAACATTTTTGGGCATTTTTTCTTTGTGTGTTCTTTTGATGAAAAAACTAATTTTGGATTTTTTGAGAGAATTGCTTTAATTTCTTACAGCTTACTAAATATTGGATTAGAAAATAATATTTTTACAACCATTTCTTTTATTTTAATGTAGCCTTAAAAACTAAATAAAATAAGATTGATAATTTTTGTAGATATAATTAAAGGTAAGGACAGTAGATACATCACAACTAATCACCCAAGTTAGTTAGGCCGTTAGGGAATGATTTATTCTTTCGAGTTATTTAAGTAATATCAGCGTGGTCCAATAATTATTAGCTGGACTGAAACTATAAGTTTATAACTATGATGGTTAGATTGAGATAACTAAGAATTTTTTTTGTAATTTTTTTCAACAAAAGCTATATTAATCTTAATTTGATTCGAAAGTCGTTTAGTGGAATCAAATCAAAATAAACAATAACAAAAAATTGAGTTTGAACACCACATGTAAACTTGTCAGCCATTCTATTATTTATCATTGGAATATGTTGGATCACAAAGTTAGGGAATAATTCCTTATAATGCTGAAATTTCTCTATGTGCATAGTAAAGCCACTATCTTCACCGGTTGTAAATAACAATCACCACCATTGTAATGTAAAAGGTTTTCATGTACTCCATTTTCCAAATTATTTCACATTCTGCATGTAAAATAGAAAAAAATTCAGAAGATATTCATGACTCTCGTCATATTATCGGTTAAACTTTTTCTGCTGCAAACCATATTTGTAAAAATATTTTTATCTTTCCATATTCCATCTACATAGCATCATGTAAAATCTGTATGAACTTTGTGACTAATAACCACATATCTAACCATCAATGAAGACGTGAAATTAAAAAAAAAAGGCAGCATAAGGAATACATGGGAATGGAGAGATATGTGCCCTACATAATGGATGTGTCTGGATGAGACGATCAATTATGTCTTTACATATCATGGGCTGTACTCCCCATTCCTTTGGCTCTTAACGATATTACCAACCTCCCCTCAACTAAATTATGTGTCAAATGGAATATAGAATATTTGCTAGGAAGAATGTCAAACCAAGATGTAAATAAGAACAAAAAAGAAAACTTAAAATTTATTCATGGATATTTGAGTATAACTGAAAAGCGCGTAAGAGCACGTTCAACGCTGGTGTTTAGAAAGGTATCTAACTAATAAAAAATTAGAAAAAAATAGAAAAGGAGGAGAGATAACAACAACCGCCTCTTATTTAGGCTACATAAGAACCCTTCTATTTACTCTTTTGCCACTTTCTATTTACTCTTCTACCACCTGTCGTTCACTTACTGGTTCAGCGATTTTATAATTTGCTTCACTTAAAAATATTATTATTTTTATAGATTAGATACCCAAAAAAACAGACTTACCAATAAAAATGCCCTAACAAAATCTTTTTGAGAGATTGATTATCCGCGACAATTTACTATGGAAAATAGCTCAAAAGAATGTGAAGTTTGGCTTTGTCCAAAATAATGCAAATAATTCTCTTAAAAAAATGACTTAACATTTTCACTTATGGAATTGATTAATCATGATCGGAGAATGGAACACAAGTAGCGTCGGTGTTGGGTTCTGGTGCTCCAAGACCGTATCCTTGATCTATTAGGGGTCGGAGAAATCCCTCAAAGTTTGTATGCGCTTCATCTAAAATCTTAAAGACTAATATGGGGAGTCTGAAGTTTGATAAGATTAAATAAATGCTAATTATATGTATGTTTGAACTTTTATATGAGCCTTATGTTTAGTGTTTTGGTTTGCAAAAATAACAATCATTTCAAACTTCATTCTACTAAAACTGAACTTATGTTGATTACCACTGCTCCTAATCCAAAACAGGTATATATATGACAACTCTATATATATCAAATCAAACAAATAAAATTATTAGTTCTTAAAATTTTCACTTTGGTATTAATTAAAGTTCATTTGGCTAGAAAGAGTCAGTTGACTTGTGATTTTAGAATCAATTTGTTTGACCACTCTGAATCAGATCGTTACATTTCAAATTAAGTTGCATAGACGAACTCATTTGAGTCCAATTTTATTGGGCCTTACAAAATAACAGATTTTACATGATACCTCATGTGGATGTGAAATATGACAAACTTTACAACTTTGGACCTGGAAGTGAGAAGAGAACATACTTATTAAGTTAAAAGCTCTCACTTAATCTATAATTTTTAAGATACAGACAAACACAATCTAGTTTTGACTTTTGAAACTGTATGTTAAGAAAATAAAAGAAACCAAGCCATCTAATTACAATGTGACTTATCATCATCTTCAGTAACCTTCTTCACCTCTTTCTCTCCACCCTTTTTCAAGTCTTCAACTTTCTTCAACCCATTCTTAGGCATGTCGTCTATAATGGTGATAAATGCCTTCTGAACAGTGGGGACAAGTAAGGCCTACTCCTCTGTTGCTTGAAGAGGCTCCAAAGAATCTACAATGTCACGCATCAATGGCCGAGCCTTTGGATTCCGGTTAAGGCAATGGTGAGCTACTAAGCTAACATTGCAGCCTTTTGAACTGACTTAACAGGGTTTTCATAGTTCATCCTCGGGTCGATAATGTTCAACAGGGTTGTTCCGTTTGCTGCAAGCTTTCTGTTGTTGGTGCCAGTCAGAAACTAGTCCTTGTTATGTTACACACAGATATTCAGAGGATGCGTTGCTAGTCCTTTATGTGATGCAAAGAGAGTGTGAGATCTCTTAATGAAACTGCTTGGATGTTTATTATTTTGTGCGGAATCACTCTAGAAGTTACCTCCTGCAATGGTTTACTTACTGACACGTTTTCTTCTTTGACAAAACGAATCATTACTCTTGCTGTCTCATTCTCTTTTTGAACTCACTCAAAAGTCTATAATAAATGAAACCAAAAACAGAAGATTCAAGACCAACTATCACTTTATTAAAAATTATTTAAATATTTTCTTTTTCAAATATTTGTCTAATGTGAGTTGTTCAATACCACACACGGCTTGAAACAGACCAATTTTTGATCTACCTTTTGCGTGAACTAATCTATGTTGATCATTTATTCAAACTGCTCATTTTTGAAATCCCAAAACCCCTTTTGTACTTTTTGTAAGAATACAACGTTGAAAACTTTTTTTTCCTAAGTCCAAACTTTCATATATATGGCCATCAATATTTTTTATTGTGCAATATATTTTTTTAAAAGACAACATCAAAATTTTCATTTTATGATCTAAAGATTTTTTAATTTGTGAATCGCGTCCAAATAAGATCAACCAATAAAAACTCTCTACGTCTTTTAATGTCTTAGTTCATTTTGTCCACGTTGATGTGTTACACACTATTTGTCTATGTGTAACACAACTACAACACACCATACTTTAATATTCTTATATATTTATGATCTATATTTTAAAAAACCATGTCAATCAACACTTTTTTTGTATCATTGCACCAACATGTCAAGCTTCAAATCCTTTCAAGCGATCAAATCCTTGAGCTTACATTCACTATGAAGTTGGATTGTTTATGATAGGTGTGTATATGTAATGGACATGCCTTCAGCGAGTGCTGGTATGAATAAATTACAGCTTCACGATTGAGGATTCATCTGACAATCAGTAATGTGATATACGCGACGTTTTGAACACGAATCACGTTCAAAACTTTACTAATTTGCTGATATCAGATATGTTCATGATAACCGAAGATAGACTAGGTTAATAAAAACGACTATTGATAAAGATAATCAATAGACTAATTTAGGTTAGAGAAATACTTTAGGATAGTTCTAAAAAAATTGTTAAAAATTAGATTTAAAAAAAATGGCCAAAAAGAGATTCTATTAAAAGATATAAATATACATTTATATCTTTATGTTTAACTAATTTAGATTTAGGGCTTGGAGTTATGGGATTTGGTTTTGGGATGGGTTTAAAAAATTATTTGAAAAACTTTTAAATAAAAAGACTATATTTCGGTCTTTTTCTTAAGTTTTTTTTATGATAAAACTTTAAAAAAATTATTTTTAAAAATTGCCGTTTAGATTATGTGAAGTCTGGTTTTTATTGACTTGAATATATTTTTTTTGAAGTCTTGGATTGTGGAGATAAATCCACATAAGAAAGCTAGGAAGGCTATTATATTCAAGTTAATAACCACGAAATAAATCAGTTCTTATATCAATTTTAATTAGTTTTGTAAAGGGAAAACCAATTTCGAGAGTTTAATCTGTTATTGTCATATATTTGAGGTGGAGAAATATTGTGGAAAAGTTCATGTGTTTTTTTCTTTCTTTTATATTTTGTATTGTAGAAAACTTGTTTTGCCCTAGGGCCCATAAAATTGTTTAACCGACCCTGGAAGGCTATAAATAGAGGTTGAACCTTTCTCTTTCTTTATAGTTTGATTGTGCGTTCTTGTCATCCTCGACTATTTCCTAAACAATATGCGTCAAATATATCTAAAACATAACATAAGACTTACCCGGACGAGCGTCCATTGGTATCCCGAGCGTCCATTGGTATCACGAGTTTCGGTTTGGAGGACGCGGGTTCGAACCTCGGGCAGAGAAGCGTGTCCAGAATCGTAAAAGGTACAGATAAAAGCTGGCGTCGGGTTTAAGTGGTGGACCGCAAGGTAAACACCTGGTTAAACGAAAAAAAAAAACATAACATAAGACTTTATCTACAAGTCTCGTCTTTATCTTGAATATAATACTAGGGCCGGCTCTCTGTACATCCACGTCAATACACTGAACTCAACAAGTAGAGTAAGGAATTATGAAACTATTAACCAAATAACATGAGAAATGTTGAATGAAATTTTTACTGAGGTTGCTATGAAGATCAGAAAGGTTATAACGGAAACAGAGGATCTGCCTTGCGAAACAAGTCATCTCACAGATCACACAGAAACCTAATTGAATATTAAATAACGACTTTCATTCTCTTGTATTTGGTGTTTTTAGCTGCTGATGCATTGGATATCTGGATATTTTAAATCTGATAGCGTGACATGATGTACCTCGTTGAATCAAAAACAGGAAAAGGACAGTAGAAAACATTGATTGATGATGGGATACTTAGTTATAAGCTTGAGGGAATTAACAGTGGAGTCCCTTGCCTCCCCTCCAATGATCTAAACTCTAAATACCTTCCTAAAGCACCCATGCATATTATATGTACTAAGGCCACATGAGTTGTTCGCAAACGGATCCATAGTCATAACTACCTTATTTTATCTTTTTTTATTTTATCTTCTAGAAACATTCTCCCACGTTAATCTCTTCTAGAAGCTCGATTATGGCTTCAGTAACAAGACGAATTTGGCTGTGAGTAGCTTGTGAAAAAATTTCTCAAGTTTACAGATATGTTGGTTGAAAGAAATACAAAGATGATAAAAAGAGATGACGATAAACCATCTATACATACTTGATAATATTCTGATAAAATGTATCACCCGCAAGATATGTTTTCTTCATTTAAATTTCAAATCTGACAAGGTTTAAGTACGTTGGCTGATCTATTAGTAGGATTAGTTTGGTCAAAAAAAGATGAAGAATTTGTCTTTCCATTTCCATATAGTTTTCTACAACAATAAAAACTAACTAAAAACTATGTAGAAGCAATCATCGATTCGAACCAAATCAGAGATACAGAATCATATAGATGAGTAGAAGGAGAACTTTGATCACCATGTGCAAACTTGTCCGTCATTGTGTTATGTGTTCATCATATATGACTGATCGAAAAAGTTCTTTTCATTGTCCAAATCTGTCCATATAGATAGTAAAAGTTGGTCATTCTTGTGTCAACATCATCTATTTCAATTGAGAATAATCTGTTACGGAAACCACACTTCCATGACTTGTAAGGCATCATATGCTCCATAACCCAAATTAGAATTCACATTTTTCAAATAAACGTGATAAGCTTCATAGGATGTTCATTGCCCCATCACGTGACCGTTTGAACCCGTTAATTATGATATTCGTTTTTTGTATGGAGTGTAAAATTCATGTTCGGATCATTCTATGGCTAATTTTTGGATCAACGTTGTTCTCATCCCAAGCTTGTGTGCTAAGTTATAAACACGTATACGGTGACGGTTATAGATTTTTCTCTTTAAATTTCCATTGAAACTAAAAGAAAACAAAAACTAAGGAAGCAGCCGGAGTCGGAGAAACGTGATCGGTTTTGAATAAAACTAGAGAGAAGGTAAAGGTATTTTAGAGAGAGAAAAAAATATATGCGGTGACGGTTATAATTATATATTCTTTTCAGTTTTTATCTCTTCTAAAGAATAATGAAGTGGAAGCCCAATTAGTTAACTGGTTTGACTAATGGCTAACTAATGCTTATACAATGATTATGGAAAAAATAGTTACATAATATTTTTAACATGGTGCAAGGCGTACCATCAGACATAGATCTTATAGGACGGTTCAGAGTGATGGAGTCAGACGTGATTCTCATAAAGCAAGTTGAATATTCTCACTATTTGTAATAGCATAAGTAATGAAAAAATAAAAGAAAAGAATAATGAGGAAAAAAACATGGTTTTGAAAACCGAATCAGACCGATCGGTCGAATCGGTCTAACTTTGACTCGTTACAGAAGCCCAGTTCTATTTAAAACCCAAACCGGTAAAACTGGCTAAAATTGGTAAAACGGTGACATGAGTCGATTTCAAAACCCGGTTCTAAAATATTCAACATATAATTAATGTGTTTCCAATTGTTATTAAAATTTAATATTTCATAATCAATATTTAATTAATTTTATGTTTATTTTTTTTCTTAAAAAAGAATGTAAGAAAATATGTTTTAGCTTTCATATAATACTCTTATTTTCTATATTTATAAATTTAGAAATTTGTAGGAATAAATAAATACAGTAATTTTTTTATTAATTTCAGCTTACATATTATTCACTCCTTTGCTGTATATACAGTTAAATTTATGTTTGTTTTTTATTTTTCTAGTTAATCATATAAAACATAGAATGTATTATATGTAGAATTATTTTCTTTTAGGTTTATATAGTGTAAATATGTGATTATATATATATATATATATATATATATTTAATTTTTAAAAACAGAAATCTCGGTTCGATCGGTTGAACCGGTCCAACCAGTCAACTAGTAGTTATACCGAATCGGTATCCGTCCGATTTTGGGAAAAACATCAGTTAAGTTTAGGGCTTAAATTAGGATTTAGGTTGATTGTGCGTTATCTAATCATTACTAGGGTTTTCAACCTGAAGAAAAGCAAGAAGCCTTAGCCGTTTTTCATCATCGGCAACAAAATTAACGAAAAATTATCGAAGGGGTTAGGTTAGCAATGGATAGGATGAGTCTATTGCCAGATGACTTGATCTTTAAGATACTGTCTTTTGTTCCATCGAAAGTTGCAGTAACCACAAGCCTTTTGTCAAAACGTTGGTGCTCACTTTGGAAACGTGTCACATATCTTAAGTATTCCGATCCATATATTGACAGTGAGTACTGGAGAGCTTCACGTTTTGTCGACAAGTTTTTGCTACTACGCGATGACACTCATGCTCTAGAAACTATGCAACTATATGTTGGTCGAAACTGTCCTTCTACAGATATAGAAACATGGGTTGGTATTGCAGTTTCTTGTGGCCTGCGCCATCTTGTGTTTTTTCAGGATATACCATGTTTCGAGCTCATACGGTTGCCTAGGAGCTTCTATACATGTGAAACCCTTGTGACTTTAAGCCTACAACATGCGATTATAGTAGATGTTCCTTTGAATAGTTGCTTCATGTCACTCAAGTGTATGACTCTTATATATGTGGACTTCCCTAGCGATGAAACCGTTCATCGGTTTCTATCGGGTTGCCATGTCCTTGAAGACCTGAAAGTGGTACGATGCAGCCATGTCGGCATGAAAACTTTCAGAATCATGGTTCCTTCATTGCAGAAACTAACAGTTGAAGATGATGATGTTCCAGTTCTAGGAGATAATGTGGGCTATGTGATCAAAGCTCCTTGTTTAAAGTCGTTAACGATTGTTAACCTGTTTGGTTGGTTCTATTCCCTAGTGAATATGCCTTACCTCGTGACGGCTAGCATAAAGCTTCCACATGGAGATTCTAAGAAGCTTCTCGGGTGTGTTACCTCAGCCAAACACTTATCCTTATGTGTAAAACAACGAATGGTAATTAATTTATTTTCATTGTTTGTGATCTACATTTTCTTTATTAACCTAGGGCTATCCGAGCCTATGGTAATAATATTTTTTTTGTGATTTACACTTTTAATAGCATTCTACTTGCAGGATTCCTATCCAATAGGGGACTTCAATGAGCTCGTGTCTCTTAAAGTCTGTACATGCTCTTTAAAGTGGTATCGTCTTATACTCAGACGTGCACCTAAACTGCGAGTTCTCAGATTCCAAGGTGAAGCAAATGTGCTCGACCTAAATGATTGGCCATGTTGCGGACATGTCCAGACTCAATGGGAGCGACCGAGTTCTGTTCCTGAATGTTTGGTTTCGAGCCTCAAAACTGTCGAGTGGATTGATTACAAAGGAACACAAGCAGAGAAAGAGGAGGTGAAGTATTTGGTAGAGAACTCTGGTGGACAGCTTAAGACAACGGTGTTACACTCTTAAACTTTTGGGGACAGACATTCAAGATACTGTGACATCCATTGCCTACACGAAGGAGTTCTAACAAATGACGGCTCAATAGTATTTTTGGAGCATTATTAGTACTTATGTTGTTTTGATCATAGATCTAAATATTTTGTTTTTGTAGTCTGACCACTTTTAAATGTTTTGATGGTATTGTTATTTTGTGAGTGTGACAACTAATATTGTGTCGAAAAGATGTAAAACTCTCTAAAGAAAGGTGCCGAGACTCAAGTACAATGATCGGCAAATGACATTACCATAACAATTAACAAGAATGGATTCGTACGATCTATGAAAGAGTCTCTTCTTTCACATCAGCCTCATGCTATAGATAAATATTATAATTATTGTATGATAATCTCACTCGAACACAAGCTCAGACGATACACATTTTATTCATATAAACAGAAGCTGAAACATTGGTGATACTCTAGACATAGATTATAACTCCTTTACCAACTTATTTCTCCCTTTATCATCGAACATGGATCTCAAAGTGAATGTCACTATCTTCAAACATTCTCAGTTTGCAAAAGATGTACCTCACGAGTTCTCTTTCTTCTTCAGATCCTCTATAATCTGTCCACTCGTTGAAAAAAAAAATTCTGTATTCTGTCCACTCAATTATATATAGATGGGACGACAAGCAACTAGGAACATATTGGTTCCTAGACAATAAAAGCACCCTGGGTCCAAATCTGATAAGTGTGGGCATTGGGTAAGATAGGATAAGAGCCAAAGTAACCTTAGCTTAATGAGAGTAACCATAGTTTAGTTACTTTATGGATTATGGTTAACTCTATATATAAGCTGGGGGTGAGAGAGGGGAAGTTATCTAGTCTTTGAGTAAGCAAATAGAGGAGAGAGTGATGTGCTGAGATGATCCTAGTGAGAGAGATCGTGATCAGTCCTTTGTAATCACTCTTTTATTGAATAAGAACTCATTTCATCTTGTTTATCACATTAGCTTTTCTTTTGAGACCTTCACGTAACAAAATCCTCTAACCTTGATGCAAGCACATCAAATTTAAGAATTGGAATAAAAAATAAAAGTATGATGCAAATTAATATTGTATTACTTACATAATTGTTCTGTAGAAACTGGGAGACTAATCGAGAATAAGTAGAAGATGATTCCACAAGTGATTTGGAGGTGTATAGAATCTTAGGCAAGTTGATAAGTTTGGTGGATCTGAGTAGCTCGAACTCTAGTCTCTAGCACTCTCACATGGCGATCAACTGCGTTTGCGATCCACTTTTTAAAATCCATATCAACACGATGGGCATAACTTCTACAGAGATGGATACGTACGTAGAGTATTTCTTATGGATGCCTTGTGAAGTTTATGTGACTTATCGATAAACCTACAAGCGCTTTGGCGTTGGCGTTCATCACCAGTCTCTTTGTAATCGAGTTTAGTATTGGGATATCTATGAAGATATATTATAGGGATTTAGTAATATCTATCTTTATGTATAGTTTCATATATTACTAAAGTCTATGACGGTTTGTATCGAGTATATATACTACGGCTAAGTTGGCCTAAAGGAATAAGAGAAACATATTTGAAACCAAATTTGTCATGGTATCAGAGCTTGAAACCATATTCTCTCTTTGAATTTCGATTTTTCAAACCATAACTGGACTCTTCTTGCCATCGCAAGAGAGCCTTTTCTCTGATAGAACAAATTCAGACCGACATGCACGATGGCACTTGCGACGACCGGCCCAAAATACAGGACCATATCTCTGTATGATCTGAGCTCGAGCGATAACCCTGGAGCCGTGATATCTCAGCCGCTTCTCAACGGTGGGAACTATGACGAATGGGCTCTCAATCTGCGCATGGCTCTTAGCTCTCGGAAATTTTTTGGCTTCTTGGATGGAAGCATACCGAAACCTGATTCAGACTAATCTTACCTAGAAGATTGGACAGCAAACAACCATCTACTGGTGGGATGGATCAAGCAGACAATCGATCCTAAGATCAGGTCTTCTATCTCGACAAGAGAAGTTGCCAAAGATCTTTGGGATATAATCAAAAAGCGGTTCTCGCTCAAGAGTGGCGCTCCACTGCAACAGCTTCGTAACTCGCTTGCGACTTGTAAGCAGAACGGTTCAACGGTAGATGACTACTTTGGCCGCTTGACGAAGATTTGGGATGGAATAGCAGAGTGTATGAACTCAAAAATCTGTACCTGCAATAAATGTGAATGTGCTTTGAATGAGGCACACGAAAAAGAAAGATAAGTTTTACGAGTTCATGATTTTCTCTCTGGTTTGGACGACACGGCTCATGGTGTTATCAGATCACAGATTTGTGCAATCTCTCCACTTCCAGATTTGGATAGTGTGTACCAGACAATAACACAGAATGAAACGTTGCGTTTGAACACAACAACAAATACTTCGGTGATGAGCTTTGCAGCTCAAGCGAATTACAGACCTAATGTACTCACACGAGATGTGGCGAAGCCAGGTCATGTTGAATCTTCTGGCTATCGTAGTGCACAAGGAACTCGAGATATGTCGAAGAAGTGCTCGGTGTGTGGACGTATGGGACATGAAGCTTCTACGTGCTATAAAGTCATTGGTTTTCCGGAATGGTGGGGAGATAGATCACAGAATAGATCCGAGAATCGTGGTAATACGTCTACTTCCACCGGTCGTGGATTCAACCCAAAAGCGAATGTGACACAAATCAACACTGCAACGGTGGGACAGAGCAGCGAACTGACGGATACTGATCGTCTAGGACTAAGCGATCTCTCCGATGAGCAATGGACAACGGTCCAAAAACTGGTTAATGCAGGAAAAACAACGACTCGTCTAAGTGGTAAGAGTAATGAAACATCTTGGGTTATGGATACTGGAGCAACCCACCATATGACAGGGCGACTTGATCTGTTGGAAAATATTCGGGATATAGATCCCATCTCTGTCATGCTGCCCGCTGGAGCTAATGTTCTGACCCTTAAACAAGGAAAAGCTCGGCTTACATCTAACCTGTCCCTCCAGAATGTTTTCTATGTCGATGGATTCCATATGAACTTAATATCGTTTGGACAGCTTGTTACAGATAATTATTTGGTGGGGCAAGTAACTGATAAGCTCATGATTTTGCAGGACCGAACTACGAGGATGCTGATTGGAGCGGGTGAGAGAAAGGGAGAGGGGTTGTACCTGTTTCGAGGCCTTGAGATCGTGACTTCTTTGCACGCTGGGATTCGAGATGAGCTGGTTCTTTGGCATAATCGTATGGGTCATCCTTCTCTACACGTTACAGAATGCATTCCTGGAGTTCATGTTTCTTCTAGTAATAGTAGTAATGAGTTTTCCATTAAGAGTTGTGAAGTCTGTTTTCGAGCTAAGCAAACTCGACAATGTTTTCCAGACAGTTTGAATAATGCGAATGAAGTTTTTGAATTGATACATCGTGACTTATGGGGACCATATCGAACTACTGCATTTTGCGGATCTAGATATTTTCTGACTATTGTCGACGATCATTCCAGGGATGTGTGGCTATATCTCTTATCAGACAAAACTATGGCGCCCATACAACTTCGGAACTTTGTGACCATGATAGAGAGACAATTCTCTAAGAAGGTGAAACGGATACGCAGCGATAATGGATCAGAATTTATGTGTCTCACGCTATATTTTCAAGAAAGCGGAATTGTTCATGAGACCTCATGTGTTCATACACCACAACAAAATGGACGGGTAGAACGTAAGCATCGGCATATTTTAAATGTTGCAAGAGCACTGAGGTTTCAGGGAAGTCTACCTATCGGATCTTGGGGTGAATGTGTACTCACGGCTGCGTACTTGATCAATCGTAATCCTTCACTGGTCTTGAAGAATAAGACTCTTTTTGAGGTTCTATTTGGTCACACACCTGGATACAAACACCTTCGGGTTTTGGGATGTTTGGCTTATGCTCATAATATAGATCACAAAGGTGATAAGTTTGCTTCACGGAGTAGGCAGTGTGTGTTCTTGGGATACCCATACGGAAAGAAAGGATGGAAGTTATATGACTTGGAAAGGAAAATAATCTTTGTATCTAGGGACGTGGTGTTTCAGGAAAACATATTCCCGTTTGAAGTAAGTGAAAGAACTCAAGAAGTTACAGTATCTCGTTTGACTCCTCCAACAGACGAGACTTATGATACTGATAGCAATGAGGAAACCATCTCTCCTCATGCTGCTCCTGAACCTATACATGACTCGCTTGATACGCCTTCACCCGTGGCTGATCATGCAAGTCCGACTCCGACTCAGGACACGGGTACTACGCTTGGAAGAGGACAGAGACAAAAAATTGTCTCCACACGACTTAAGGACTATATCGTCCAGACTGTTACAACAAAACAAGACCCCTCTCTCTACTTCAGCACTCGCTCCTCAGCAACCCTCAGGTATAACCTATCCTCTCTGTAACTTTGTCTCGTGTGATCGTTTTTTAACAGAAACACTTGGACTTTGTGGTGGTTTTATCGACTCATATGGAACCTCGATCCTTTGCGGAATCCATGCAAGATGAACGTTGGGGCACTGCAGTGGATACAGAGATAACTTCGCTGGAAGGAGCAAACACATGGAGACTAGAGGATTTGCCACCTGGAAAGAAGGCACTCGGGTGTAAATGGGTTTTAACGATAAAATATAAGTCAGATGCGACGGTTGAACGATACAAAGCTCGACTCGTGGTGTTGGGTAATCATCAAGAAGAAGGGATTGATTATACAGAAACCTTTGCACCCGTTGCTCGAATGACAACTGTGAGACTGTTTCTTGATATTGCGGCTAAAGAAAATCATGAAGTTCATCAGATGGATGTTCACAATGCGTTTCTCCACGAAGATTTAGATGAAGAAGTATACATGAAACTACCCCAGGATTTCGTAATCCCGGAGAAACACGTGTATGCCGCTTGCAGAAATCATTATATGGACTTAAACAGGCTCCTCGGTGTTGGTTCGCAAAGCTGGCAGAAGCTCTTCGAACTTATGGGTTTCAGCAGACACGGTCAGATTATACTTTATTCATCTATTTTCAGCGAGGTATTCGACTAAGGATTCTGGTTTATGTCGATGATTTAATAATCTCTGGGAACTCACCTCAAGAGATTCAGATTTTCAAAGATTATTTGGCTACTTGTTTTCATATGAAGGACTTGGGGCCGGTTAAATATTTTTTGGGACTGGAAGTGGCTCGTAGCGAGGCTGGGTTTTATCTGTGTCAGCGTAAGTATGCTACTGACATTGTTGCCGAGGTTGGACTTCTCGGGTGTAGACCAGCAGGATCTCCTATCGATCAGAATCATCAGCTCAGTAAAGCTGATGGTCCATTTCTTGCGGATCCGGAGACGTATCGACGACTGGTTGGAAGACTTATTTACTTGGCAGCAACTCGACCTGATCTTACATATTCGATACATGTTCTGTCGCAGTTCATGAACAAACCAAGAACAGAACATTGGTTGGCGGCTTTGAAGGTGGTTCGCTACTTGAAAGGTACGACAGGGCAAGGAATTTTGCTTAAAGCTGACTCTCCAATGCATTTTAGAGGCTGGTGTGACTCGGACTGGGGCGCATGTCCACTGACTCGACGTTCATTAACTGGTTGGATAGTGCAGTTTGGAGATTCACCGATATCCTGGAAAACGCATAAACAAGATACTGTCTCTAGATCTTCAGCGGAGGCTGAATATCGGGCTATGACGGAGGTCACAGCATAGCTTCGTGGACTTAAGTCACTTTTGTTCGAGTTTGGTATTGATCATGACGAGCCTATGTCACTGATGTGTGATAGCAAACCTGCTATACATATAAGTTCAAATCCGGTTTTCCATGAGCGAACTAAACATTTAGATTTTGACTGTCATTTTGTACGAGACGACATCATAGGTGGACTTGTTAAGCCAATACATGTTTCGACAAAACATCAGTTGGCTGATATACTTACAAAGGCGTTGGGGCGAAAGGAGTTTGATGCATTTCTTCTCAAGTTAGGCATTCAAAATTTGTATGCTCCAACTTGAGGGGAGGGGGTATTGGGATATCTATGAAGATATATTATAGGGATTTTTGTAATATCTATCTTTATGTATAGTTTCCTATATTACTAAAATCTATAACGGTTTGTATCGAGTATATATACTACGGCTAAGTTGGCCTAAAGGAATAAGAGAAACATATTTGAAACCTAATTTGTCATTTAGACAAAACCGCAGTGGTCAATATGCATCTTTGGTCGAGACAAACAGCAAAATCTTGACGAGCAATCGTAGGGCAGCTCACTAATCCTGTCTTTCATTTCTTTGATAGATCTCGGCTTCTAGTGATGATATAGAGCTAAGAGCATGTAATTTTTTTGGATCAAAGAGAGCATGTAAACAAGAATACATACTCAGGCGGCAAATTTCAAAGGGCCACGAAATGAAAAGCTTGGCTATTGGTGTATAAATTAAATCTTGGCAAAAAAAAAGTTAAGAAATTGTTACGAAATAAAAAATTTTAGCCACGATTTTACCACGAGCATTCCATGACAAAATTGTTACAAAATAAAACGTGGCAATAATTGTGGTTAATATACAAAAAAATATTTGTTTGCCATGATTTAGTCATGAAGTTTTCATGGCAAATCCACAAAATATTTTTGCCATGACTTTGTTACGTGACTATTGTAAAATAGCCACAGTTTTGTTATGATTTTTTTGTGGCTATTTGAACCCCTAAACCTTAAATATATTTTTAAATTCAAAACTCTAAACATAGATTTTAAGACTCTAATATTTTTTATACTATAACCTAAAATCTAAAATTTAAACTTAAAATTTAACATTTTAATACTAATATATAACTTCGAAAACACAAACTTTAAATTTTCAATCAAACTCTATACCTTATAAGTAAAAACACAACAAAATAACTTACAACATATTTTTCTTCAAAAATGAAGAAAATTTGCTAGATTAAAAATACAGTTACCAAAAATTTAAATTGCTAACACATTTTACAAAAAAAAAGAAACTAATTTAAAAATATGATATAATTTAAAATTAAATTATATATTCTTTAAAATTACAGAAGCAATAGTTTTGCCCTTTCGAAACACAAGTTAACTTTAAAAAAAAAATTAGAAACTGAAGTCAGTGCAGGTCTAATATTTTTGGATAGTTCTAAGAATTTTCTTTTAACAAGAGTTTCATAATTAATAGTGTTTTAAATGTTTTTGTTTAAAGTATAGAAACACATGAAAAAGAAATCTAAAGAAATAAAATAAATATGGAAAAAGTTAAACCGAAACCACAACTAGGTTTGGACGTTTTATCCTAAGCGGAAGTATCTATCTAAATCTGCACCGAAGAAAATAAAATTGGATCTAAACCGTTATACAAAAATATCCGAATGGGACTTATGAGCTTAGTACTTTCGGGTTTGGGTATAACCCGAACCGAAACGAAATCCGAACTAGAATCTAAAGATATTCAAAATTAGTTAAATATGTTAATATATATATATATATAAAGTAATTTAGATATTTATAGTATTTGAAAGAGTTCTGTAGTTTATTTCATTTGTTATTTTAAATATTTTAGTTAATTTAGATAGTTTAACTAATTTTAAATTAGATTTGTGAATAATTTCTAGATTTTTTTAAAAAATTGTCAATTTTTGGGTTTTTAAAATATAATTTTAGACGATTTCAAAAATTGGTTACAATCTGATATGAACCAAACTTCGAAAGAACCAAACCAAATCAGACCAAATAATTAGTAAAACCGAATGAGATTTGTGAACATAATATCAAAAATCTGAAAATCTAAATTATCCGAACCAAATCGACGGGACTTCCAAACTCCCATGTGTAACCAAAATCGGCCTTATCCAAACTAAATAACCTTGAAACCACGCAGAAACAGATTAATATGATATTAACATGCCATTTTGTGTTTATCAAATAATATCTATATAATTATAGTATAAATCACACGAAGTTTATAAACTAATTCATTTTCATTCATGATTGGTGAACATAAATTTATAAATTAATTGCATAGAAATACTAGTAAAAGGTATCATAAATATTTCACTTTACTCAAGCATAATTTTAGTAAACTAATTTCAAATTTTAAAACTAATTATTATTAAAAATTTCTATAAAAAGATAAAAAGTTCAAAAAATAGATACAAAATTAAACCGACCTGTCAGTGAACCGAGACTTGCTTGGCACTATTCCCTCTTTTACTTTTTTGTGTGTGTGTGTGTGTGAACAGTTGCCTCTTTTACTTTTTATCCCAGAATTTTGAGAAAGAGAGAGGAAAATCCGACACAGAGAAAAAAGGAAAGTTGAGAGAAGTCTCTAAACAATTTTGCAATTCACTGAAGCAACGATCTTTCTGTAAATCGTAAGTTTTCTTTGAATCAAAATCCTTCCTTTTCTGTCGAAATCTTCTCGTTGCTATGATGTATAGGTTCTAAAGGTCCTTAGTGATTCTATCTCTCGAGTCAATTGATAAAAATCGTACCTTTATCTGTTTAAGACTATCAAAGGTTGAATCTTTGGAAGTTGTCTTCTTTAAACTTCAATTTCCTTTGTACCCGTTTTGTTTCTTTTGTAGGTGATTCTAAAAACAATGGATGATTATAGGGATAAGATCAGTCGGTTGCCAGATGACTTCCTCTTACAGATACTGAAACGTCTTCCGACAAAAGATGTCGTGACAACGAGTCTCTTGTCCAAGCGATGGCGGTTTCTTTGGACATTAGTCCCTAGGCTCAACTTTGACCTCAGGCTTCATGACAATACATGTCCTAAGTTCACAAAGTTTGTAGACAGGTCCTTGCTACTACACAAGGCTCCGGTTTTAGAGAGTCTGCGTGTCAAGATTGGTTCCCTTTGTTTCACCGCGGATGTAGATGTTGGTGTATGGGTTAGAACTGCCGTGGACCGCGGCGTGCGTGAGCTGAATATCAGTTATTGTCCTGCTGAAGAGCCTATTAGGTTGCCTAAGTGTTTGTTTGCTTGCACGACGCTTGTGGTTCTGAAACTTCAGAACATGAGTCTTGTTGATGTTTCTTCTTATGTTTGTTTTCAGTCACTCAAGACTTTGCATCTTCTTGATGTGAAGTACTTTGATGACCATTCACTTCCGTTTCTTTTGTCCTCATGCTTGGTTCTTGAGGATTTGGTTGTGCAGAGATGTCCTGGTGATAATGTTAAAATCGTCTCGGTTAATGCCATGTCCTTGAAGACTCTAACTTTGCATAAATCGTCGCAAGCTTTTGAAGGAGATGATGATGGGTTCTTGATAGCTGCTCCTAAGTTGAAGCGGCTTGACATTGAAGACTATTGGGGTGGGTTTTGTTACATTGAGAACATGCCTGAGGTTGTTGAGGCTAATGTTGATGTTATTTATAAAAACACTGAGAGGATTCTTGGATCTCTCACCTCGGTTAAGCGTCTTGCTCTGTGTCTGATGACTTCAGATGTAATCTCTCTTCTCTATTTACCTGAACACAACAAAAAAACTTGATTTCTTGTGATTTGATGTTGTTCTTCAATGCAGGCTGCTTATCCCGCTGGTACTGTCTTCACTCAGCTTGTTTATCTAGAGCTATGCACATGTGCGCCACGGTGGTGGGATTTACTCACCAGAGTGCTTGAAGATTCACCTAAACTAAGAGTTCTTAAACTCCGCCAGGTACGTATTAACACAAACACAAACACAGTTTCAGTTTTGATTGTGCAGAATGTTAGAGTTGTTTATTGTTTCTCTTTGATATCAGAAACACATTCGACGTACCTCTAGTCCCGGGGCTAGCTGGAGGCAACCTGTGTCTCTTCCCAAGGGGTTGTTTCTTGAGACTTTCAAGTGGGAGCTATACGAAGGAACACAAAAGCAGAAGGAAGTGGCGAAATTCATCTTGAAACACGCTACTCGATTGAAGGAAGTGATTATCTCTCCCAAGCCAAGTAGTAGTCTGCTGGAGAAACATGAGATGCTCAAGGAGTTGTCATCTGCTCCGCGTGGTTCCAGTTCATGCAAGCTCTTGTTCGACTGAAATAAAGAAAGAAGAAGTAAACTTGTTAGTATGTGTTTACTTAACATCGTTTGGATTGTTGCCTTCATTGATCTGAATGTTAGAACCTCTGAAACCTTTTGCTCTGCATCTTGGTTTTATCCTCATGTGGTGCTAATATTAATAAAGAACAAAGCTTATGTCAAAATAACAATCATCATTGCCCTTGTAAGAGAAACTTAGTACTGTTAACAACATTCTACTGAACATCTCCACATGATAAAGCATCTACATGAAAACATAGTTACTGCTTCATCATTTCTTAGAACCATTCCCTTTCTTTATTAATTAAATATATAAATAATAGTGGGAAAAATGTCTTTTAAATGACCAACTTTCAAATTTGGTCGAAGAAAAACATGAATTTTCTCGTAGACTATTTAAAGCCTCAACTTATTTTAACTAGCCTTTTTAAGCTCAAACATATTTTGACTACGCTATTTCTAAGACGTCGTTAAAGAGGTTAGCGGATTAAGTTAATTGTTCTTCAAGGGAATCGAACACTCAAGCAAAGTTTCTCTTCATACAATGTTAAACCACTAGACCACTTACGCTAGTTCGTCAACGCATAATACTCGCCAAAGAGAGGTTGCAACAACATTCCGATAACAATCATGTGGGACACAGACGAAGATACCATCTCCTGTCACGTTAACAATAACAACTCGTCGAGGAGCTTTATGCGTTGACGAACTAGCGTTTGCGTTAACAATAACAACTATTAATAATTATACATGTCACTGAATTGTAAGTGGTTCAGTGGTTTAACATTGTATCAAGGGAAGCTTTGATTGTGTCTTCGATTTCCTGAAGAACAATTTTAAAAAAAAATTAAAACGACGTCGTATTAATTCAACAGAGATTATAAACGGAGGTTAACCCAGTTAACTTAATCCACATCTTAAATATGTTTAAAATAGCTTAGTCAAAATATGTTTGAGCTTAAAAAAGCTAGTCAAGATAAGTTGAAGCTTTAAATAAGATCATGTGAGTTAACTTTGGTTTTATTTCTTTCTCTAGCTCTGTAAATCTTTAATCCACATCTGCAAATATGTAAAGATTGGATTCAATTTTAGGATCATGTGAGTTTAAGATTGGTTACTTGTTTGTTTCTGCAAAACATTCAGACGCTTGTTGTCTAATGCAGAGTTTGACTTTTTTTGTTTTGTTGAACTGTACAGATGGATAGGATCAGCGAGTTACCTGATGCTTTGCTCTTGCAGATACTGTCTTTGGTTCAGACCAAAGAACGTGCTGCCACAAGTCTTCTGTCAAAACGATGGGAGACTCTTTGGACGCTGGTCCCTAAACTTGAGTTCCATCTTGAATGTGGAAGTGACTTAGAGTTCGTTAACAGGTCTTTACTATTGCATAGAGCTCCAGTTCTTGAAAGCTTTTCTTTAAAAGTTGATACATTTCAAAGTAGTTCTCTAGACATTGGGATATGGGTTTGAACCGCGGTTGATCATAGTGTTCGTGAGCTAAAACTAGACTATAACGCCAATGAAGATCCTATCAGACTACCTAGGAGCTTGTATACTTGTCAAACACTCGTTGTCCTAAAGCTTAAAAACGAAAGTCTTGTCGGTTTTTCCTCCTCGGTTTGTTTTCATTCTCTTAAGATCTTACACCTTTTGTCAGTGAAGTACTCAGATGAGAAGTCTCTTGAAACCATTTTATCAAGCTGTTCTAGTCTCAAAGATTTGGTGGTGGAGTGTTGTCCTAATGACAATGTTTTCATTTTCACTATTAACATTCCTTCACTACAAATTTTATCACTGACTAGATCATACTGTCTAGGGTTCGTGATTAATGCTCCTTCTTTGAAGTACTTAAACATCAGAGATTATCGCGGCTCCTTTTGTTTGGCTGAAGATATGCCTGAGCTTGTGGAAGCCAATGTTGAAGTTGGTTATGACAAACTTGATGAGCTTATGGGATCTCTCACTTCAGCCAACCGTCTTTCGATATGTTCAACTAAACTCAATGTAATCTACTTTGGTCTCTTTATAACATTCTATCTATCTCTTTAGCCAGACAAGGAGGTGACGGTTTCTTTGTGATAATATGTAGGCTCCATGTTCTACTGGTACTACTACCTTTCAACAACTTGTTCATCTAGAGATATGTACATGTAAACCAGAGTGGTGGAATCTACTAGTGTTTCTGCTCACAGCAACTCCTAAACTACGAGTTCTCAAGCTTAAACGGGTAAATACGTTTCTGTAAACTTATATACCTCTCACGTTTCCTTGCCTTGGTTCGATGATCTAATACCAAAATGTTTATTTCAGACACATAAGGATTGTAGTAAAGGAGGGTGTTGGAACGAACCGGGCTCTGTACCGGATTGCCTGTTTACCAGTCTTGAATATTTTGAGTGGAGACGTTACAAAGGAACCAAAGATCAGAGTGATCTCGTCACCTATATCTTGAGAAGTTCTTGTCATTTGAAAATGGTGAAAATCCTCACTGAGTCCGATGATCATGAAGAGCAACTTGAGATGATTAACAAGTTAGCATTCTCAGCTAGAGCATCAAATACATGTCAAGTTGATTTCGACTGAAAAAATTGTTGGAACTATTTTTTGAAGATTATGAATAGTGTATTCATATGTCAAAAATGAGTTTAATTTGAATGAAAAATGGAGGTCTAATGTGTGTGATTTGACAAACTTGTAAATACACACATTGGATATTTAATTGGATTTGAGTTTTGATTTGTTAGTTGGACTTCATGTTCATTAACTTAATCTTATAAACCAAATATATATTGATCTTTTATATTGATAAAATATAAAATAGAAATCCATTTTAAAGTATATTATTTGTTTGATTTGGTCAAACAATAATAACTTTTAATCTTTAATTTCTTGGTCAAAATGTGAAATAAATTCACAAAATAGTTGACAAGAATTAAACTCTTCATTAGTGCACTATGGAAGATTCATTTCTATGTTGAAAAAATAAAACTTGTGCTTCCCATTATTTTTCTATAAAAGGCTTGCTAGCATTATAGAAAAACAATCATCCAAGAATCATTTCTCCCACTTAGAATAGTTATGCTAGTATTTTTTTTCTTGTGTCTAAGAGTACAACACAAAAATAGGTTCGCTAGCTTCTATTCTGAGTGATGCGGAATAGTCGAAGTGTGGTTGTATCCTGGGATTCTGATTGCATAAACACCGTCACACTATGGGCAATTTAAGAATTAATAAAAGAGTGTCTCACCTGCACACGAAATCGTTCTTGTTCATCATATTTTGGTATCAAGTATTGTATATTTTATTTATGTTTTTATCGTTATATAAACAAATTATTCAGTTTGTCATATCGTAGAAATCATGATCCTACAATCTTAATTCTTAAATTTTCGTTATTATACTAACGAAAAACTGATAATTTATTTAGTCTTTTTGTAATGAAAACAGGAACTCTGAGAATTCATGATGATGAAAAATTAGCTTATTTCTATTAGACTATTCTCGGTTATGACTTTTTTAATGAGATAAATATTTAATTAATTTATGGTTATTAATAACATTGATAATTTGTTATAGTTTTATTTCAGCAGGTGTTCATCATTGGTTCTAACCAATAAAACTGGAAAAATCTGCAGTTGGCAAATTTGCTTCTGACCAATTCGTTTATGTCCTTGCATTAAACCTTTCTGTTTATGTTGCAGGGATGGTTGACTGTTTTTATTGATTTTGTTAAATTACAGAACTTAACAAAAGTTACAAAAAGGTGTTTATAGCTATGGAGAGTCACCAGCAAATTGGGCAGTGGAATTTTGGTTTTAATCCAGTGGTTATGAGAAAAACAAATTATGTGATAAACAACATTTTGATCTTTAAGAGATTAAATGGTATAGATGGAAATGAATTTTGTGATTCGATGCCCCAAATTAATTTAGGGAGAGGTCTGCCACGTATAAATAATTTGTCATTAGAAAATATAATGTTGTTGATAATAATCAAAACATTCATATTTTGTCAATGCTTTAACGTGAGTCGTGTAAAGATTAATTATGAAAAATATGAAAAATCTCATATTAATATGATTGAAACTGACATGTTTATTGTAGTTTCTAAAGTTAAAATAGTTGAGAATAATCATATATAATTGTGGTTTTTGATGCAACAAAGCATATCTTGTAACGATATGTATATTTGCTAAAAAGCAAAAAAAAATTTTTTGGGAAAATCCAAAGCATACAAGTTGGATTTCAAAAATCAACTTGAAAGAACTATGAAAATAGTTGTATAAAAATGTGAATTTCTGAAAAGGAAATACATTTTTAGTAAATTATAATAATTTTCGAAATTGCTTTTTATTTATTTAAATCTAAAAGAGTTGTAGATCAATTTTCTAAACTCTTAAGAGATGTTAAATGAAAATATGCATATTATGAGTTATCTCAAGAAATATGGGGGAAGCTTTGCTTACCATATAAAGTCATTGGCCAGAGGCTACATGAACTTAGTGATAATTATCATAATATAATTAAAAAAAACTTGTGCCATGCATTGAGTTTTGTATATAATGGTTAATTGTATCTTGAAAAAGATGACAAAATCCATTAAATAATTGATCTTGACTAATCTCAAGAGATAATGTTCATTATGATGACAATCTAGATATGATCCTTATATTAAAGGTGTGTCATGAGATCATATTGTTATATCATCAAGAGGAATGAGTTAAAGCCTATGAAAATTAAGATGAAGTTTGACGGTAACTCTACCTAAGAGATCCCCAGAAATAGGTTCAAAGAGACAATTAAGTCAAACTAATTCTGCCCAAAGCACTATAAAAATTCGGTCTATACCCAGTTCCTAAGATGATTAAACAGTGCTACATGTAAGGAATAGAGGATAAGCATTTGCTTTTAATGGTTTGTGTCCATTGTTTTGAGATATGAATGGAGTAGTACATGATACTCCTCTAAACAAAACTAATGGCATCTCACCTTGTGAGTGTAAAATGGGGCCGTTTCTAGG
Source organism: Moricandia arvensis (assembly GCA_905132765.1). Taxonomy (NCBI): domain Eukaryota; kingdom Viridiplantae; phylum Streptophyta; class Magnoliopsida; order Brassicales; family Brassicaceae; genus Moricandia; species Moricandia arvensis. The sequence goes on from CAJHQP010002182.1 coordinate 51,759, forward strand.
AGAATAAATGAAAAGCTATATTCTCCAAGTTCACTCATGATTAACCAAGACTGTTTAGGGCCAAAATGAAAACAACAGAGAACCTAGTTCTATGAGAAAATGAAACTGTGTTATAGTTATTGTCTAGGTTTACACCAAAGCTCGGGTGGTTCAAGACATCATGTTCACTACCTGGCCGAGTAAATCCGATAGCTATTAACAATGACTGGTTCAAGGTTGAAAATGCTATCAACTCATCATGCAGTGGATTTTTCGCTTGTACTCTCAAAAGTCCTTAGTAGAGTTTTGTCTAGGAGGTCAAGTTTGTCGAGTCGTCTAGTGTCTAGAGTCATTTCTATTCATGTGGGGGATTGTTGAAACTATTTTTTGAATATTATAAATAGTGTATTCATATGTCAAAAATGAGTTTAATTTGAATGAGAAATTGAGGTCCAATATGAATGTTGTATTCTTTGCCAATAGATTAATTATACTGTTGTGAATTAAGTAAGGGAACATAAAAATTGGGTCACATAATTAGAGATATATGTGATCTGATTGGTGATCGATCATTCAAGTATTTAAGTAATTTTTGGGTTATAATGTTTTGACGTATATTGGTTGTGAGAATCAAATATATTTTTACTGGTTGCAGTTTATATTTTCTAAAATTACTTTTTAATGCTTGTAGTTTTCAAAAATTATATAAAAGTAAAAAGCATCTCACGTATCAATACTATTAAAACACAAGCACAAAGTTGGATCCAATTTGCTTCTAGGTAAGAAAAATTAAAAAAAAATACTGCAACCCTAATGAATTTATATTTATAACAAAACTACCCTAAATTCTCTCTTTATTTATGGTAAGAATTTCAATGAGACAATTGCTAAAGATTTCTTTTATAAAGTGGTATTATTTATAGGAAACAAAAATTAATGTCTCCAGATCTTAACTTATTTAACCAAATATTTTTTAAATAGGTTGTTAACATATCTTCATTTTTCCTAACGGTTTAAATTTATATATTCACAACAGTAACAAATAAATATTTTAAAATATCTTTATACAATCCGACATCTTTAACCTTATTTCTCAAAAAATATAAATAAAAAACTAATATTATCATATAAATAACCTTTGGTTTTCTCTAATAACAATTTCTTCATTTTTCGAACAGTAAAAAAATCATCAAAGTACAAAAAGTTACAAATCTAATAGTGTTTTTTTCAATTTTCTGTACAATTTAAAGGGGAATTTTCCAAATATGACTTAAAACTTGATTTTAAATGTAAAAGTATATCCAAACATCAATCAAATGCAAAACTAACCTAAAAACCTTGTGAAATTACAACCAGCCCATTGTGACAAAAAAAATGATTTATTCTTACGAATATAACCCTGGAAAATCTTCTAAATTTGTGTAAGTCGTCCAAACGATTTTGTGGAAGTCTTCCAGACGATTTCCCTGAAATTCTTCCAGACGACTTCCCTGGAAATCTTCCAGATGACTTCCCTGGAAATCTTCCAGACGACTTCCCTGGAAATAGTCTAATATTGTTGATTTTAAAAATAATTTATAAATTTTATAAAAAAATATTTTTCAGGTGAAAATTTTGAAAAATTGAATTATTTTAACATAGATAAGTGATTGTAGGGTGAAAAATATGAAAAATTGAATTATTTCAACATAGATAAGTGAATGTAGTGAGTCATGATATTATTTGGTGTAGGGTTTAGTAACATATGTTGTAGTATTGTTTGTATTCTTAAGGATTAATTTTTGGAAACTTAACATTTTTATTCAAAATTATAATTTTACCTATATGTATTTAGTTATGTATATATTAAACATTTTTTAAGTTGGATTTGTTTAAAATAAAGTGTTTAGTTAGTTAATTAAGTTCAAAGTTTATATTTAGAGTCTAGACGACTTCCAGGAAGTCGTCTGATGAATAATATGTACATCAGACGACTTCTGGAAAAGTCTTCTGGGCGAATAGTAAATTTAGGGTCGGGAAGACTTACTTGAAAGTCTTCTATTGGAATTTGTGTCTCCGTATATAAAGAAAAATTACACACACTTTCTTCCTCTCAAATGGCTACAAAAAATGTATTATTTCTCATTCTAAAACTCTCCAATCTCCCTCTAATCTTTTTGAAATTAAAAACACCAAACTTTATATCAATTTCTCATTTTTATCTCATGTCTTTCTCACTGAATTATTTTGTTTTGCAGGTTTTTCATTACATGGTTTTCATCTTCCACTCCTTTAAAGGTAGATTTATAAATCATATTTTTTAATTTGGTAACCCATTGTTGCTTAAAGATCTTATCTTTTGAAAAAAATTGTTGTTTTAAGTTATTACCTTACTTTTGAAGTTTTTTATGTTTTGAAGTCATTTGAATACTTTTGGATATGCATGTTTTTCAGATCTGAGACAGAATTAAAAGATTTCTAGGGAAGTCTTCTCGGAATCTCGGAAGTCTTCTAACAGTTAATGTACTAGAAAACTTCGTGGAAGTCTTATGGCAAAATTTTCTCACATATCTCCTTTTTCATAACGTATCTGAGCATTTAGGTAAATCTTCATGGAAGTGTTTTGGTAAGTCTTTGGTTGCTTAAAACTCTAACCTTTTTCCCAAACTAAAACTTTCTATTAATTTATCATTTTCTGTCACATATCTTTCTCACTAATTCATCTTGTTTTGCAGGTTTTTTATTACATGATTCTCATCTTATACTACTTTAAAGATAGATCTATTTTTTGAATATGTCTTTTTGTGTGTTCTTTAAATGTAGACATCTCATTTTCCACTCATTTTCTCTGTTTTGATGCCATTTAAACGTTTTTGGATTGCAGGTTTTTCAAATCTGTGTCAGACTTTGGAAGACTTCTGAGTAGTCTTCTCGGAAGACTTCTAACATATAATGTGCTAGAAGACTTCTAAGAGGTCTTCTCTCAAATCAAGTGGATTCTAAGCTTGTTTATGTGGAGAAATGATCTATAATAATTTTGTTTATGGTCATTTTGTGATTTGTAGATGCACAAAAATATATATGACATTATTGAAGTTATTGATACAACTTTAATAACAAAACACAATAATACAAAAAATAGTCAAATTTACTACACCTAAGGGAGAAAATTTCCCAAGAAAACTTGGCCAAATTCACAACATATCAAATGTTACATAAGTTCAAACATATAATAGTTTCATTAGAAGACTTCTGGGAAGTCTTTTGGAAGACTTCTGGGAAGTCTTCTGAAAGACTTCTAGGAAATCTTCTGAAAGACTTCTGGGAAATCTTCTGGAAGACTTAACTTTAAAGCGGAAAATTGAAATATAAGCGGAAATTGAGCGAGAAATTTAAAGCGGGAAATTAAAATTTAGGCAGAAAACTCAAATTTTAAGTGAAAATTGAATTTTAATTTTCATGAAAGTTAAAAAGTATATCTTATGATCTAAGAAGATATATTAAACCATATTACTTTATATTTTTGATGTTACTTAACACATTTGAAAGTTAAAAATATATCTTTAAGTTACTTAACAAGTTTACAAAAACTAACGTAGAGACTTCCAAGGAAGTCTTCTAGCAAACTTACCCGGAAGACTTCTTAGATTAGTTAGAAACATTAATAAACATGAATATAGGTAATAATTAAAACCAGTTAAGTTATGAATTTCATTCAGGAATCCAAATATCGATTAATATATATGAATTAACAAGAAAATGTTAAAAAGTCTTTATAGTTTTAGAAAAAAATGAAACTTTATTAAACATTGACGTAGACGACTTCCACGGAAATCGTCAAAAAAGTCATTTTTGCAATTGAAAATTTACAAAGGAAGACTTCCAGAGAGGTCTACTCTACAACAGACTTCTTTGGAAGTCTTCCTTTGTAAATATTGCATTACTTATGTTTTCAAAAAAATCTTGAAAATACCAGAGAAGACCTTTCGGTAAGTTATCTAGGATAAACATGTTAGTTTTGCAATTGACCAAATTGTGTCACAAATTTGACTTTTCCCAGATGACTTATCTGTAAGTTGTCTGGATGAAAAAGAAACTTAAATATTTAATATTTCCTAGATGACTTGTAAGTCGTCTCGGGTTACTTTTTCAATTAGAAAATAAAACTTAATTATTTAATTTTAACTAGAAAAAGTCGTCCGTCAGACGACTTAAATGGAAGTCTTTTGTGATATCCAAAGTTTGACCAGTATATCGGAAACAATTTCTGGAAGACTTTCACATAGGTCGTTTGACGGATGACTTACATTTAGGTCGTCTAATTAAAATTAGATATTTAAGTTTTATTTTCTAATTGAAAAGTAACCTCAAACGACTTACATATAAGCCGTCTAGTTAATATTATATTTTAAAGTTAAGATTAAGTCGTCTAGGAAAAGTTAAATTTCTGGCATAATTTAATCAAATGTAAAACTAACATGTTTATCCTAGACAACTTACCGGGAGGTCTTCTGTGGTATTTTCGAGATTTTTTGTTAACAAAGAAAACTGGAAGACATCTAGATAATTTGTCTATAATAATACATATAAAAGTCAATTGCAAAACTAACTCCTGCATTGACCATACGACTTCTGTGTAAGACTTCTACGTCCAGACGACTTATACGAAAGTCGTCTAGGCGAACACATCTGGAAAAAAAATTCATACCCTAAATTAGCTAGATATCTTCCTTAGCACACATAACTCTTCTCCAAGTGCACACAAGCTCAAAAGAAAGCGACGCATCAAGAATCGTAAGCTTGAATCAAAATCTTGATTTTTTAAAGATGAACATAGAAAGAAAGTGAAAATGATTTTGCTTTTAAGCATAAAAATGAGATAAAAGAATTGAAAACTGATTTTTAGGTGCATTAAGAGCTTCAAATTAGATGTTCATGGTGGTTGGTGCATTGATGGCAATGACATTATTGTAAATATTTGATAAAGATGAGGATGATAGAGTAAAATACTTATTTTAAAAAAAATGGTATTTTCGTGAATAATCAGGATTTTTGAGGTGAATAAAGCAAATGAAAATTTCAAAAAAAATCATGGAAAAATTTTGTGTTTGACTTTAAGTTTTAGGTCACTTTTGCAAAAACTCCAATTTAAAAATAGATAAAACTTTCATTTTAGAAATATTATCAGTTTTCTCTCGGGTTCTAATGGTTCAACTGGGATTAGTCAGAGGTTAATGAAATGTTTTTAGATTTTTTCCAGATTTTATCAGAAATTTAGTTAACAAATTTTTTATTAAATTTGAATCGGATTATATACGAAACACCGGATATATCAGTTCAACCACGGGTCCAGATTTAATATGAAAACACTGAGTATCTAATTTTAACATAAATATGTTTACATGTATATCAAAATTCAAAAATATCAACTAACATTTTTATCCAAAAAAAAATCATATATGCGCTTTAAATCGCGAATCAAAATCTAATAAACTTTTAAAGCTACACCCCTTTCAATAAATATCTTTCATTTGATTTAATTTAGTGAATTCAGAAAAATCTAAGAAAATTAAATTTGTTATTATTATTTTGCAATGTTTTTTTATTTTTGTCAATAAAGTATATAATTATTATATAAATTACAATTTTATAATTATATCAAGGTAATGAATATGTTTAATACAATAAAATAAGTCACCAACAGATGTCTAACAGGAAAATAGATTTGTTTTATTTTTTTCTCGGATTTTGTAGAAAGAATCAATTAACTAATATATATATATATATATATATATATATATATTACCTTAGTAATTATACTATGTAAATGATAATATACCAAAATAGACTTTATGTTGGGCCGATTGAATAAGAAAATATTTATATATATCATTAATGTATGTCAAAAAAAACAAATTGAACTTAATATGTCAAAATATTAACTGAAATGCTATAGAAAAATGTAAATTGTGGTTTAAATATTTGATATTAAAATAGATATTGTTCAATAAATGTGAATAAAAGAAATGGAAGAAAATCACAGCAACTTAAAGTCACAAACTCTTAATTACAATCACCCACGAAATATATAATATCCCTACACACATAAACAAAATCATCAACAGAAACCTTACATAGAGCTTTACGAGCAAAGAACAAAGAATCATGGCGAGAACTGAGGTGTGTCACAACAAGCCATTTGATCCAAACAACCAGCGGAACATCCTGATAACATTGAAAGAATCAGACACAGGCTCGAGTAATACGATAACGATGCCAAAAGAGTTGGTGGAAGCCAACTTGTTTCCTTGGTGGGGTAAAAGTCGTTTTAAAGCATTGTCACGACATAGATTTGTGGAGTTCATTGATCTGTTCGAATACGATTCAACGATCACAACAACTCATACCTTGAGAAGAGAACCTGATGGAAATTACAAGTTTTATGGTTGGGGTAGCATCCTCGCAAAAAGAAGTTTCAAAACTGGCGATATTATTGGGTTTTGGTGGGATAAATATCACGATAGACTCAATTTTCAATTACTCATGAATTCTTAGTTGATGGATGGACCGTATCTTGGCAACATCATTTCTCGAATAAGTTGTCACTAGATTAGGATCAGCGGCCCAGCAGAATAAATATTTTATATACAAATTATATTTACATATTATTACTTATTTTATATTTTCTAAAAATAATAATTAACTATATAATAATATATAATTGAGAAATTAATACTTATTATATATAAAATTAAATTAGCACGGCCATATAAATTGAATGATCACTTTTATTTATTAACGATCATTTTATGGTAAACAAATCAAAACATTCAGTTTTATTTATTGTATATGATATATAATTAAATTTAAATAATATTAATATAGTAATATAATATATTTTTGATATGGCTTTTTATTAAATGAAATTCTTAATCATATAGCTATATGATTATCTACATCTTTTGGTAACAATATTTTAAATCATTGATAAACTTTTTAGTGTGGGATGTTTAATGATTTTCATAATTTATAATCATTTTAAGAAAAAAATTCAATGCAAATTTTAAAATTATGATATTAAGTTCTCAATGTTTGTTCAATACAAATATCAAAATATAAGTATGTAGTTTTATATGGTATATAGTTTAATTTAAATAACAAAGTTATATATATATATATATATATATTAATATAAACACCTATTAAGTAAGACTTCTTACTAATTTAGTTTTATAAGCATTTGCATCTTATTATAGCAAAAACAATTCAAACTGGTTTTGCAAAAGTAACTCAAAATTTGAAGTCAAATGCAAATGTGACCCATAATTTTTTGGAACTTTACTTTCTGTCATTCACCCCTAAAGTTTGGATTATCCACAGAAATGCCATTACTTTTTTTTCCGAAATGAGTCTTTTACTTTATCATCCTTATCTTCATCAAAGTATTTACAATATTGTCATTGCCATCAATACACCAACCACAATGAACAACCAATTTGAAGCTCCTAATGCACAAAAATCATTTTTCTCATCCTTTCTCATTTGTTATCCACACAACTCACATCTCTTTCACTTTTTTCTCAAAATTATCCAAAAAATTCAAGAGGTTGATTTCCAACTTTTTAAGGTTCATAGAGACATTGAAACTCATGATTTTTGGTCATTAATGAGTTAGTAGCATTCTTGGTGAAGTTCTATGAGTTTAGAGAAGCTAAACAAGTATTCTCAAGGATTCAAGATATGAAATTAATTTTTTCAGATTTATTCGTGAAGAAGTCTTCTCCCACGAGAAGACTTCTCGTCAATGCATATGTTAGTTTTGCAATTGACAATTTCTGTGTGTTTTTATAGAAGACTTCTAGGGAAGTCTTCTACCTTTCCCTTATTAACCAAAAAAAACAAGAAGACTTCTCGGATAAACATGTTAATTTTGCAATTGACCAAAATTTGTCAGAAATTTGACTTTTTATAAAAGACTTCTTTAGAAGTCTTTATAAGACTTCTCATTGTCACAAGAAGTCTCCGTGGTTACTTTTTCAATTGACAAATAATACTAAAACAAATATTATTTACGAGAAAACTTCTTAAGAAGTCTTCTGACGGAAGACTTCTTGAGAAGTCTTCTCAAATTTTATTCCTAGTTTTTGGTCAAACTTTTGGTTCCGAGAGAAGACTTCCCTAGAAGATTTCTAACAGAAGACTTCTAGAAGTCTTCTATAGAAAATTTAAATATAGTCAATTGCAAAAGTAATCCAGAAAGACCTCTTGCGACAATGAGAAGACTTCATGTGAACGTAAGAAGACTTCATGTGAACGTAAGAAGACTTCCCTAGAAGACTTCTAACAAAAAACTTCTAAAGAAGTCTTCTATAAAAAGTCAAATTTTTGACAAATTTTGGTTAATTGCAAAACTAATCTTTTTTATCGTAGAAGACTTCTCTGAAATTTTCGAAAAAATTCAAATTCAAAAGTAATCCAATATTTACAAAAAACAAAATAGACTTCTCAAGATGTCTTCTGTAGAGTAGACTTCTTAAGAAGTCTTCCTTCACAAATTTGCAATTCCAAAAATGACCTAAACAGAAGACTTCTTAAGAAGTCCTCTAGAAGTATTCTGCATAGAAGAGTTCCTTAGAAGTCTTCTGCGTAGAAGCGTTCCTAAGAAGTCTTCTACCTCAATCTTTGTTAAACTTCAATTTTCTCAAAATGTTAAATAATTTTTTTTCTTGTTAATTCATGTGTATTAGTCAATATTGGGGCTCTTGAGTGAAATTCATAACTTAATTGGTGATAATTATGAGGTTGCAAACATTCATGTTTATTAATATTTCTAGCTAAATTGAGAAGACTTATTGGGAAGTCTTCCGTGAGAAGACTTACAGGAAGTCTGATACGTTTGTTTTTGTAAAAATTTTTAAGTAAGTTCAATATATAAATTTTAAATTTCAAAAGTGTCAAGTCACTTCAACAATATCAAGTCATGTGGTTTAATGTGTCTTTTATATCTTAAGATATACTTTTTAATTTTTATAAAATTTAAAATTACAATTTTCACTTAAAATTTAATATTCCCGCTTAAATTTTCCGCTCCCTCTTAGAAGACTTCTCAAGAAGTTTTCTAAGAGAAGACTTAAACTTTTTCTAGTGATACTTATATATTGTTTAATCTTTTGTGAATTTAACTAAGTTTTCTTGAGTAGTATTTTCTCTTAGTTTGTAATAAATTTGACTAAATTTTTATGTAGTATTGGGTAGTATGGTTAAAATGTTTTTTGTTATGAAGTTTTAATAATGTCAAGCACTTTTGAAAAATGATATTATAGACATCAACATATAAACTAATTATTTTCATTAACATATTTTTAAATTTACAAAATAATTCATAATTAAAAAAGTACACATAATAATCATTAAACATATCATAAACAAAAGAATTACAAAATAGTTATTAACATCTTCATGGGAGACTTCTGGAAGATTTCTAAAAGACTTGTGTAAGACTTTTAAAAGACTTGTGGAAGACTTCTAGAAGACTTCTGGAAGACTTCTAGAATACTTCTGGAAGACTTGTGGAAGACTTCTAGAATACTTCTGGAACACTTATGGAAGACTTCAGAAGACTTCGCATTAGGCGGGAAGTCTTACAGAAAGTCTTCTAGAAATCTTCCAGGATTCTTCCAAAATCTTCCAGAAGTCTTCTAAATTCTTCCAGAAGTCTTCCAAGATCTTTTTAAGTATTCTCTTCTTCTCTTTTATACAAAAAAAAGATCAGATTCTTAACCAAAGAACACTATCAAAAACAAAAGAGGAATAACTAAAGTCAAACCTTTAAACTTGTTAATGTATCTAGAGGTTTCACCTACATAAAATGTTGTGTGTTATCTTCTTCTCCTTCATACCAAAAAGAAAAGATCAGACCTTTAATCATTGAACACTACCACAAACACAAAGAGGAATCAAAAAGGTAATACATTTAACATTGTTTCATTAAGTTGAATATATAACTTTTTAGAATCTAACATATAAAACACACCAAAATACATATTCAAAATTTATGGATCTACCTTTGAAGGAGTGAAAAATGAGAACCATGTAATGAAAAATCTGCAAAAATAAGATAAATTAGTGACAATACATAAGAGAAAAATTAGAAATGAAATATAAAGTTAGGTGTTTTCAAGTGTAAAGAGATTAGAGAGAGGTTGGAGAGTGTTAGAGTGAGAAACATTACATTTTTGTTGCAGCCATTTGAGAGGGAAAAAAAGAATGGGTAAATTTTCTTTATATATGGAAACAAAAAACTCAATTAGGTTAAATATTTTCGATATAGAAGACTTCCCAAATTATGAAGTCTTCTGAAATTCTTCCAAAACCCTATAAGCTAATACATGAGAAGACTTCTAAAAGACTTCTGAAAGATTTCTGGAAGATTTTTGGAAGACTTCACAGTAGGCGAAAAACTTAAATTCTACTAAAATTTAAGCGGGAAATCTTCCAGGAGTTAAAAGACTTCTCGTAGTCTTCCGGAAAGTCTTCCAGAAGTTAGAAGACTTCTCGGGAAGTCTTCTGGAAGTCTTCTAAAACCCTAAAATCAATTAACTAAGCAAAAAAAAACACTTCCTTAAACATAAAACAAACTTTGAAAGTGTTTAAAATCATCTTATTAGAGAATCACTAACACATACTCGTCAAATTCAAAAAAAAAGTTAAAAATATAAGATTTCAAAATCTACCCCTAAAACTACCTACAATACTATAACATATGTTATTAAAACCTAAATCAATGACTATCATGACTCATTGTACATTAAATCATCTAGATTGAAAACAATTCAATTTAATTGATATAAATTTACATTATTTACAAATGTTTGTGGTTACATGATTTCTATTTTTCCTCATATAATTTTTTTTATAAATTTTTTAAATTATTTTTAAGATTTATTGTTTGAGAAGAGAAGTCTTCTCACGCGAAAAGGTTATAATTGTAAAATTGAATACAATTTTTTTGTTTCCTCATAACAAGTTTATTGTATTTCAATAGTCTTTTGGGTTACTTTTACATTTAATTGAATTTGGTATACAATTTTGCATTTGAAATCAAGTTTTGAGTCATTTTTAGCAATTTCCCCAAAATTCAAACCATTGAACACAAAAGTTTTATGAGAGACTTTTAACAGTGTAATAATTTATACTCGTTTAAAAAAATCAAAATTGAACATTGACGAAAAAATCTAAATTTTTATTATATGGTAATTTAATTGTGTAATTTATTTTAATAACAAAGATTTTTAAAAAATGATATAACGTATACAAATTGTTAGTTAATCACATTAGGTATTTCTATAGCTTTTATTTCAGGAAATAATGAAGAATAAATTTTTAAGATTAATAAAAGTTTTTATGGTCAATTTAATGGAAACTATAGTTTATATTTAAATTAACCAACTTATTTTTTAACCGACTCTCAAAAATTATTTTTATAACGACACATGTTATACTTTAAAAATTGTAATGTTTCTCTTTTAATATACAAGTGATGTTAGTTATTTTTTTAATATATACCTTTTGGTTTAATTCTGAGCCTTGAAGGTCTTGTAGTTCTGTTTGAGATATTTTTTTAAGAGACCAAGTAGGCATGGGCGTTTTTACCCCAACCCGAAGTATCTACCTAAACCCGAACCAAAAAAACAAAACCGGATCCGAACTTTTATACAAAGATATCCGAACAGGAATTATTAGCTTAGTACTTTGGAGTTTGGTTATAACCCGCACCGAACCGAAATCCGAAGTAGAATCCGAATTTGGAGTTTGGTTATAATCCGCACCGAACCGAAATCCGAAGTAGAATCCGAAGCTATCCGAAATTAGTTCAATATGTTAATATTTTTATATATGTTAAGGTGATTTAGATATTTTGAAGTATTTAAAATATTTTTGTAGTTTATTTTATTTGTTATTTTGAATATTTTTAGTTAATTAAGATAGTTTAACTAATTTTTAATTAGATTCATAAATAATTTATATATTTTTGAATTTTTTATCACTTTTTTAAGTTTTAAAATATTTTTTAGACAATTTCAAACACTGGTTACAATCCGATCCGAACCGAGCTCGGAAGGAACTGAACCGAAGCCGACCCGATAATTAGTAAAACCCGAATGGGACTTATAAGCATAACATCGAAAATACGAAAACCGAAATCACCCAAACTGAGACCGACGGTCCCCCCAAACGACCAGGCGTAAGACCAAGCATGGCTTTATAGAAAATATATTCTAAGAACTAGTAAAGAGAAGAGAGAAAGATTGTCTCACATCTTACTGTTTCTAGATTTCCTAACATTCAAACATATTCCATTTGTAATACATAATACGTTATATTATTAGTTTATGCAGATGTACCACAAAGAAATCCACAAACTGGAAACATTAATTTCTACATGATATTTTCTGCATAAACAAGTAAGAAATCAACACACATGAAACAATAATATATACGACTATGTGATATTTTCTAGAATATTATTACATATGACCATATGATCATTCGTTTTTTGTTGGGTAATACGAGCCATTTCCTAATAAAACTATCATACAACATCAAATATCTTCCTAACTATGGTCACGTTCTAAATATATTTGAACAATAGTTTCAGACAATCCTCCATGAGACAATCGTTCGAAATCTAAAAACCCATATACTGTAGTTATAATTGGCTTATTGTTTTTATATTAAAATACACCATTTAACTCAATATTTAACTAAAATTTAAGATCAAAATTAAATCCACAAAAAAATCGTCTAAATGAAATTAACCCGAATTAAACCCATAACTGGATCTAATTCGAATTTTAATTTGGTTTAGTGCTAATTTAAAATGGTATATTGTTTAATTAAAAAAATAGTAAACCAATTAATCATGGTTTAGGGGTTTTTAGATTTTTAACTTTAAAAACATCCCTTACTTATTAATAGAGAAGCAAATTGAAAAAATAACCTTTAATTTGATACTTATTTACACCCATGCCATTTGCTTAGGTGTCATGCTCACAAGGCTCCTCAACCTAACTAATTAAATGACCATCTTTTGCTAGAGTATTTACAGAATATGCTATTGATATAATATATAATGTCAAACCGTCGTATACATATATAGAGCTATTAATAGAAACACAAATTTAATATTTAGGCTTCAAAGTATATTCCATCATCGGACAATGTAATCCAAGGAACTTCGCTGTAATAACGATTCAAACCTGTAAAATATGAAGAAGATTTATAAAAGAACATAGAACTATATGTCTATACATGATCACAATATCACATATACATGTTTGAATAGTATGATATATAATTTTGAAGCCAATGTTTGGACACTTTAAATGCTACACTAAAAGAAAAATTTTTTGATTTCTTGAAAATGTAAATGGTGATCACGTCATGTTTCATTGGTTGTAACATCCTCTTTCATTGAAAAATATTATCCACGTACATAAGTATTTCATAATTACAATTATTTAACCAAACATGTATATTTGAAGTCTAAGGATGAATTAAAGTCATGGTTAAATTTAAATTCCACTGGAACTAATTTGTGTGAACTATACCAAACTTCATCATATGGTTCACGGTTTAGTCTAATTCGATAAACCAAAAAGATCTAATTTTGTCTCAACACATCTTTTGGTTTAGTTATGATATTTTCATTAGAGTAACCTTCTCTTTCCATTATGTCTTAAATCATTGCATTAATATCCTCTAATTTATGTTGATGATTATATTTATTCCAGGAAAACTGATAATTGACATTTGAATATTAAACTTTGTCTCCACACCAAGAATATAGGCCTTTCAAACTTATGATAGTGGAAAAGGAAGTTTTCATTAACTCATATATTATATTTACCTACGATTTCTCATATTAGTTTATTGTATAGTCTCCCTATATGTTGAAAAAATAAGTTAACATATACGGATAAATAACTTATTTTTAAGTGCATATAAATAAGGCTATTATATATGTATTCCTTAATCTGGGCAAATTTTCATGCCTTATTATGTGTAATAATTGCTAAGCCTTTATTATAAGGATCTATCGTTATTAATACCATGGCTTGACCTTTACAGTATATAAAAGGGGTTTTTTTGTCGACTATAAAAGGGGTCTTTAGTACGATATTTTTCATCAACACAAAACAAGCCAACACTTTTCTTATTCTCTACCAAAGCAGTTGCATCAATGAATCTGATTTCCAGAATGAAGTAATAACACTCTTAATTTATAGTTTACTCTACTTTCTTATTTACTATATAATGCCTCATTCACTAATAAACTTGATATACCCAATTTTTTGTATTTAAGATTCCAGTCACCACATATTGAAAGACAAGACAGTTTGAAGTTATGCAATTTGGATTTCCTTACGCTAAAAAGGCAATCAGTGTATGTATATACTTATGCGTTTTCGTTTTAACTTCGATTTGTCTAAGTACTTAATATGCTTTAAGAATTAAATTATACTATAATTTTACCGCTTGAGTTGTTTGTTAGAGAAACAAAACAAAAGTAAGCTTCCACCAGTCTCTAAGATATAACCGATCTACTCATAAAGTTTGATGCTAACCAATCAGTTGGCTTAAATGTTCAGACAGAGATTGAAAATTACTGGCTGTTATCCATTCGTACATCAACTGGAGATAAGTGTTCCGATTAGTTAAAAGCAAATTAAGTAATAAAGATAAACGACACGGAGTGGAGCTCATACAACACTTTGTTTACCTTTTATGTTTATGAATGAAGGAAACAGAGTAGATAAAGGGCATCCATTGAACTATAAACATAGATCGACGAGTTTTTAGTAGTTTGGGGACTGTCGGGAACAGATCCACTGGTTTAGACATATAGGAAATCAATCGAATAAGAAATTTCAACATAGGGAGGACGAAGAATCGTGTTGGTATATACTATAGAAGGATTTGATGTAGATCGGAGAAAAAGTTCTTTTAGATTGAACCCTAATTCCCTTTGAAAAAGTTAATCGATTTGTGGAGATAAATAAGTATATTTGTTTATTACCGACATAAACTTAAAAATATTGTATCGGAAACACGTGAATATTAGGCCAGCAGAAATTATTTTGTTAAGAAGCCCAACCAATTCATCTTTCCTCATCCCATATAATTTGGGCAAGTCTTTATCTTCTTTATGTGCAACGTTATCACGTTGGCTATCATATTAATATCTTAATAATTACTACATATATTAATGGTTTCAGTGTTCGAGTAAGCAAAATATGAAAGTTTATATTTAGGTTAATTATAAAGGTTAAGTGTACTATTTCGATGCCAATTTGAAGGAGTTTAAAGGGACAAAATGTATATGAATTGTAACTTAAAAAAGTGTTGCAACTAAGATTTATAGCTGTAACGTATAATGTTAAACAATATATCTTCAATTTAGTTTAAATAATCATCTCACCCCGTGCAAAAGCACGGGTCTTAACCTAGTGGGAGATTAAGTCTGAAACTATTATTTCAGAGAGATATTAAATGAGGTCATAGTTCGGGAGACATCTGATGCTATATAATTGTTCTCGTGGAGAAATAGCTCGTCCACCCTTTTATGTTCTATAAATATTGCAGTAACGCTCAAAGTTTGTGTGCTTATGAGCGTTTTCAACTCATCTTCATAATTCTCTTCAAATAACTCTTTCATAGAGATGAATTTTACTTTAATGTATATATTTAAATTTATTTATTACAAAATATTAGAACAAAATTATATCTAAGATAAAATTGCCTATTTTTAAAGAAAAATATAGAAATGTGTTGAGATGGTCTAACATCCTACATAGTTGGTTTATAATGCTTAAAATCAAAAAGAATAATCTTTATAAAACTATGCTACATAAGTGAATAAAAAGAACGATCAAATAATTTTTTAACGAACCTTAGGAATGAAATATGTAACATCCCCAAACTCACCAGCCCAAAAACTCTTTTTATTTTAAGGAAATCCCATTAGATTTTCAGTCCATTAAGATAAACCCAGGGTTCCCCATTCTTTTACTATGAAAGAGGTGTCTCCTTCTCTTTTCTCACCAGAGAGAAACATAACGAAGCCCTGTAGAGATTCCGGGAGACCCGAACCCTAGCCGACGACCGCTTCTCCGAGCAGCCACCGTCGCCAACCACCATGTGCCACCATCTCTGATTTGCTCCCTTTCCTCCCTTGTTTTCTTTTGTCATCATTCGGTAGATCTGTTTGGTAAGCCTCTAATCTACATTTCCTTCTTGTTCATTTCAGCGATGTGTCACTGGGAGTGACAGATCTGATCCTAATCACTTTCTCCCATCTTCTGTTGAGTTTGATAGTGCAGATCTGTGGTTGAATGGTAGTCTTCTTCTTCTCGTAGATCTAGATATTTGTCGTCGAGAAAGGAAAAGGTGATGACTTGGTTGTGAATCCTTTTCATGTTGTATAATGCCTCGGGAGTTAGTCTCTTGTTAATATTGTCTAGATCTAGGTATGACTTGTGTTGATGTGATGAAAGTATGATGATTGTTGATTGCGATGAAATAACCTAGTGAATGATAGGTTGTTAAAGGATAAACCGGTTGTGTGTTGAGAATGAATGATATGTGTCATAAGAATGAATGTGGTGTGAATGAGATGATGAGATGTGTGATAAGAATGAATGTGATGTGATGAAAGTATGATGATTATTGATTAATGTGAAAGAACCTATATGTAATAGGTTGTTAAATGATAACCAGTTGTATGATAACATTGAAAGTCGATGAGACTGTTGGGTGTTGTGACCCGTCAATCAGTTAAGTAGGGCGATGTGAACGCCGTCGATCAATTGTGCAGTAAAAATGTTGTCGATCAATTATGTTTGGGCAATACAAATGTTGTCGATCAATTAAGTTAGGGCGATAACGAATGTCGTCGATCAGTTTTAGTGCGTTAGAACGCGTCGAAGAAGAAGGGTGGTAATGAGGGGGCAGAAGCCGTGGTTTATGGTATGAGTTAGCAGCGCTGTTGATAGCGATTAGGGTCGCTCGTGGCGGAGAAAGATCCGCATGCGAATAGGTCTTGAATGGGTCTAGAGTCTAAGTTTATTGTACTTGCTAGGTAATATTAGCTTGTGACTTGTGTTGTTGCATTGTGTAACATGAAATTAGTTTGTGGGTTCATAGAACCCACCCTCACTGAGTAATCAATACGCAACCCTCTCTTCTCAGGTATGGTCGAGAAGGAGCTGAAGTATGAGTTCGTATGGTGCCATCTTAGGATTTTTGGTTGTTTCAAGAGTTTTCCTTACTTTTTCTTAAGAATATTTTATGTTATTCAGTTTTCATTGAATCTAGTTACTTGTAAACGATCGAAATTTGAAATAAAGAAAGTATTAGATTGAAAAGAAGTGTTGTTAAAGTTGAAAGGAATATCCTAGGGACATGACTGTCACAAAATACAACAGGATTAATGTCTCCACACAATCGACGATGACATACTCAGTAGAGGCCTAAGATAAGTGTATGACCATGTTAATCAAATTGAATGCTAAAAATCAGGTATGGCCCTTGAATTTTGTATCTTTTGTGATTGTAGGCATTTTTTCATACTAAAGAGACATGTCTAATAGAAGACAAATAAAACCAAGCTTGGAGGAATGCATTTGAAACATTTTAATGGGCCTTCATTTTGTGGGACTTCCACTTTTTTGTATATATACATTAATATAGTTATATAAAATATTAGATATAAAATAAATTTTGTTGATATTATTTAAATATAACTAAACTTAATAGTACATTTAAAATAGGAAATATATTTTGTTCTAAATTTAAAACATTTATTCTTCTTGAAAAACTAGATAATTTAATCTGAGGTCGAGGAAACCACATACATGGACATAAGGTCGGTCGACTCTAAGGTACCAAGCAATGAGGCTTAGGACGCCAAGCTTCAGGGTACTAATGGTCCTGATAATAATGAGATTATAATCGATTATATCATGTCTGAAATATATTGGAACAGAAAAAGATGTCGACATAGATGATTTATTTGCATACAAGGTAGCACTTGAACTTATGGATATAAACGAGGATCATGAACTCACGTCAATAATAGAGTGCACTCGTAGATCTGATTGGCTTAAATGAAAAGAAGCTATAGACGTGAAGGTAAACTCTTTAAGGAAGAGAAATGTATTTGGTCCAATAAATAAGGACACCTTATGATGATAAACCAGGGGATATAAATGGGTCTTTATGAAGAAAAGAAATCGTTAAATATAAAGCCCATATTGTTGTATAAGTATTCTCACAAGAGACAAGGAATAGATTATGAGGAGACATACTCCCTTGTGGTGGATGTTACTACATTTTGATTTTTAATAAGTGTGACCATAAGAGAGAAATTAGATTTGCAGCTAATGGATGTAATAACTGCATATTTATATGGTCCACTGGATAATGAGATATATATATACATATATATATATATGAAAGTACCATAAGGTATTGAGTTCAAAGATAAGAAAAGGTTCTCAAAGAACAGCATTGTATAAAGCTGAACAAATCTATTTATGGACTGAAACAAAGCGGCCACATGTGGTACAATAGGCTAAGTAAATACTTAGTAAAAGAGGAATATAAGAATGACTCAATTAGTCCATGTATTTTCATAAAAAAAATTCAACAACTTAGTTCTATTTTATACTGATCAGCTCAAATAGGGGTTAATTGGTTTTGTTGATGCAGGTTATCTATTAGATCTTAGACATGTTATGCAATATATTGGCAATCCATGAAATAAACCATCGCAACAACATTAGCCAAAATTCTTGTGTGTGTTTGGTTGAGAGTAAGGGATGATCGACGGGATGACCAATCACATCCGCTTAGAGTGCAAGATGGTCGACGACAAAGAAACACATAAGTGTGGACTGTGGGATGTCCTCGGGCGTAGAAGGGCCAACCATCATGTGCAAGTTACAAAATGTTGAAGAGGTTCGAGTGGTACAAGTTCGTTCAAGTCACTCCAACATCAACATTCAAGAAGTTAATACATCAGATTGGAATGCGTAGGCTTAAGGACCTTCAGTGATGTTCAAATCAGGGGGAGTAATGTGTGTTGTACTCTTTTTCCTTTATCATGGTTTTGTCCCAATTGGGTTTTCCAGGTAAAGATTTTAATGAGGCAACATTAAGCACATTACAAGATCTATACGGTTATGGTATCCAAGGGGGATTATTATGAACCAGATTGTGGATGACCTATAACCGGACCAACCATAAACCTACTGCATAGAGGTTTACTAAACCTAGATCATATAGGTTTAGAGTTAGTCGGCTACGAAAATCTTTTCCATTTTACCCATATGCAATAGAATTTGTATTGTTTCCATTTATTTATATGACGGTGTATTGTAAATTCTATATAAAAAGAACTGCATGTACTTTACGAGTACTACAATACAAATTTCCCATTTTTTCACTAAGTTTTACAACAAAATGGAGACTATTTCACGCAGTTAGGAAATAGCTTTTGGCTCTATATGACTGTCAAACTTTTGAAGTTGTGTTACATAATTAACAACGCAGTGAAAAGTTAAACCGCAATGATTTTGTGGTTTTTTGTTGTAACAGCAATGATTTTGTGTTTGTTCTTCCCGAAGGTTACTAGAGTTAAAAGCTTTTTCTTTTCGCTATAGAGAAGCTGGAAGGCCTTTAGGGGAATAGGTCACATTTAAAAAGTATTTGATTCTCTCTTTTTTGGAAGTTGTACCACTCAAATTTAATTCGGGTTTCTATATATTGTAACAGGACAGGAAATGGTGTCCATAGTCAAGACTCTTTCCTCTTCTCCATTGACGAGTTTCACTGGAGGGGGTTCTATTTTCCAGGTATTTTCCTATTCTATGAATCTCTCTGATTATCAGTCGTACTTGTTTGATTTCGAAGAAGTAGCTTCGTGAGTAATCTGCCGCAGCTAGGGTCTGCTTTGACCTTCTGTCGTTTCTAATGACTTAATATATATTGTTTTGGTAAAATAACTTAACATTTGTTTGGTTCAACACGTACATACTTCAGTTTCACATCCCTTGTTCGTGTTTTAATGTTTGTAGGCTTAGTGTCTGGTTTGGGGCTTCTTGCTAAATCATGGATAGGATAAGTCAGTTGCCTGATACTCTTCTATTTCAAATACTGTCCAAACTGCCTACCGCTAAAGATGTTGTGGCGACTATGGTTTTGTCAAAACGTTGGCTTCCTCTGTGGAAGTCAGTGCCAAAACTTGTGTTCGACGACCATAGCTATCAAAATATTGATACTGGAAGGTTTTCCCGCTTTGTGGACAGGTCTTTGATACTGCACGAGACACCAATAGAAACCTTGCATTTCAAACTTACTCAAAGTTCAGCAGTCGTTGACATTGGAATATGGTTTGAAATGGCTGTTCAACGCTGTGTGCGTGACCTGAGTATTGATATCAATTGTACTTCCAGTACAACTCCAGTTATACTTCCAAGGAGTTTATATACAGGCTGTGGAATGCTTGTGACCTTGAAACTAAAGAGTGTGACTCTTGTGGATTCGCCTTCCTTGCCTTCTTTCTCGACCCTCAAAACTTTGAGCCTTTTATCTGTGAAGTACCCCGGTGATGAGTTTGTCAAGAGGCTTTTATCCAGTTGTCATGTTCTTGAAGATCTGGATGTGAAACAATGTCTAGATGACAATGTTACCATTTTCACAGTTCAGGTTCCTTCCCTCAAGAGTGCATTTTTGCATAAATCATCAGATAGATGTATAAACCATGAAGATGGATTTGTGATAGATGCGCCTTCTTTGGAGATATTAGATGTTTATAATGATACAAACGGTTTTTTTATCATTGAGAATGATATGCCTAATATTGTGAAAACAGTTGTTATCATTAATCATTGTGCTAAGGAAATTCTTAGTGCTATTACTACAGTGAAGCGCCTCTATTTATGTGTATCACACTCAAAGGTAAACATCTTCTTGACTACTACTAAAAATTATGTAATTTTCCTTCATTGAAAAACATGTATGCTTAATTTTTTTTTTTTTGTATGGTAGGATGCATATCCTGTTGGAAGTGTCTTCCACGGTCTTGTGCATTTAACGATATGCACATGTGAGACAGAATGGTTGAATCTACTTATATGTGTACTAAGAGATTCCCCTAACTTAAGAGCCCTCAGAATCGGACAGGTACTTATATTTCATCCCAATTCATTCATTTTTCTTTATTAGTTTATCTGTTGTTATGATCTATAACGCGCTGCACCTGTCCCCTCAATTCATCCCAGTTTCATTGCATTGGGGATCATCAACCGCGACCCTTCTGGAATGAACCGAGTTCAGTTCCTGAGTGTCTGTTATCTAGTCTTGAAACTTTTGAATGGTTATTTTATGAAGGACGAGAAGAAGAGAAAGAAGTAGTAGCATTCATATTAAGAAATGGGAGCTGTTTGAAGAAGGTGACTATCTCCTCGGGGAACACTGACTCAGACAAGAAACTTGAGATGCTCAAGAAGTTATCTTTGTCCTCCAGGCGGTCACCCATCTGTCTGCTTGACTTCATCTGATGCTATACAGTCAGATATATTTATAACTCCAATAACATCTCGTTGGTTCGTTTTGTTTTGAATCTCAGATATGCTTACTACAATTTTGATGTTTTTCTTTACCATATTAGAAGCAAGATAAATAAATTAGTATTTTTAAAGGACGAACTAGAGAATGAGAGACTATCACATGGGTCCTCAAGTTGTTAGACTATCTCCATTGATGGTTCTTAAGAGGGATTTTTAACCAAAATTAGTGGTGAGCTCCACCATTTCCCTTAAAAACCACTTCTAAAAATTTCCTTTTAAAAACCAGTTTTTACACTGTTTTGTGAGCCCCATAAACATGTGACGGTCCACGATTGATTTATTTTAATTATTCTTTTTAAAAAAATCAGAAAACAAAAAAAAATAGAAATTAAGAATTCCATAGGGATTCTTATAGATGGACATGCTCTTAGAAACTATATATTAAAATATTAATATAATTAAGGAGTGACTTAGGGTGATTGACTCTCCTATGGGTCTATTGGTTAATTCGTATTTTAAACGAACATGTGAAGTGTTTTGTATTCGAAAGGTGGGCTCATACGTCGAAAGGTGGGCTCATACTACTTGTTCAAAAAGTGACCACTATCGGATGAGTTTATTTTCTTGTGTAGTTTCTGTCTTTCTTTTGATCGTTTAGTTTGATAGCTTTGTTACTTAGGGCTTCACGGTGAAACTGAAAAAATTAGGGTTTTTCTAATGGACATGATCAGTTTCTTGCCCGATGATTTCCTTTTGCAAATACTTTCACTTCTTCCTACAAAAGTTGTCTTGACCACAAGTGTTTTGTCCAAACGATGGCGATATCTCTGGAAGTTGGTTCATAAACTCGAATACGATTGCCACATGAACGCTGACCATGGGAGATTTGTGAGGTTTGTGGACAGATCGTTGCTATTAAGCACAGCACCAGTGTTAGAGAGTTTGCACTTCAATATTCGTAGGAAATGCAGCGACGTGGATACCGGATTTTGGCTTAGAACTGCCGTGGAACGAGGCTTGCGCGAACTCATTTTCGATTATTGGTCGTATCCTATAAATGAGCCTAGCAAATTGCCTCAGAGTTTGTTTACTTGTGGAACACTTGTGGTACTTGAACTCACCGATGTATCGCTTGTGGATGTTACATTCCCAGTATGTTTTCAGCTCCTCAAGACATTGCACCTTGTTTGTGTGATTTACTTAGACGATGAAACCCCTCAAAAGCTTTTATCATGCTGCAAAGCTCTTCAAGACTTGGTCGTGAACCGAGTAAAGGGTGACAACGTGACAATATTTTCTATTATGGTGCCTTCGTTACAAAAGTTAATCTACAATGGAAGATTTGCTACTCATGATGGCGTCTCTGAGTTTGTGATGAATGCTCCTTCTTTGAAGTTCTTAGTGATTGATGATGCCAGTAACGAATGTATGGTCGATAAAATGCATGAGCTCGTGGCTGCAAATGTTGAAGCTATCTATTGGAATACCGACAATATACTCGGTTCTATTACATCAGTTAAACGTCTCTCTCTATGTTTAGCCGAAGAGGTAACTTACAATTTTAGAAATCCAAAAATGTAACAATTTTCTTTTTGTTTATGATATTATTATTTGTAGTCTCCATATCCTACTGGTGAAATCTTCCATCAGCTTGTGGACTTGGAGTTTTGCACATGTGAAATGGAGTGGGATTTACTTATGTATTTTCTCAAACATTCTCCGAAACTACGAGCTCTCAGACTCAACGAGGTAAAGAAATTTAACCTTTATAACTTTGTGGGTTTTTGGAGATATCATCTCTTAGTATATAGTAGTGGTTTATTGTATATTCAGAGACATGGTGGTCTTTTTGGAGAACGAATAGATCATTGGGACGAGCCAAGTTCAATTCCTGAGGCGTTGATGTTCAGTCTTGAAACTTTGGAGTGGACAACTTACAGGGGATGGCAGGCAGAAAAAGAACTCGCAACGTTTATCTTGAAACATTCAAGGCGTCTAAAGAGGGCAAATATCTCACCACGACCCACTAGTTTGGAGGAGAAACATCGAATGCTCATGGAGTTGGCACTTATGTCTAGAGGTTCAACCTCATGTCAGCTTGTGTTTGGCTGAAAGTCTGAAACCATCTCATTTTGAACCCATTTTGTTGCATCTCTTAAACCATTTGCTCTGTTTATCTCATTTGTCTTCTAAATTTCATAGTTGAAATGATTAGTTGACATTCATAGAGTTTTTACTGAAGTTTCTTTCTTCTTTTTGACTTAACATAGATTTAGTCAAATATTTCCAAGCGATTACGGAGACAGACTTGAAATTTGTTGGGCTTCACCCGCACAAGTTCGAAGCCCGCTTTGATGGAAAATTTTCTCGACAATCCAAACAATGGGATGGAAAGTATATATACGAGAAACCAATGACAATATGGTTTGATTCTAAAAGAATGTTATTATCTTTTACCAAAAAAAAAAGAATGTGATTACCACTGCACATGTCATCTCAATTTTGATTTACTAGGTCCTAAATGACCGACTCATGAAATGATGGATTTATTGTAAAAGAAAAAAATTGACTTAAATAAATTCAACATTTACTCAAAAAAGATCACTCAAAAAGATTACAACTAATCTATGGTTTATGTCAGACCCGGCTCAGTCACTATTTGACCTGGTGCTAGCACCAAAAAAAGGGGTCTTAAGGAAACTTTTTACTAATAAAAATAAGACAAAATAATTTATATCCATATTATATACAAAGAATAAATAAACCATAACTATTACATTTTAGACAAAAAAACAAAAAAAAAACACTTCTTTATCTTGAAAACTTCTCTCCTAATCACTCAACCAAATAAAGCCATTCTCTTTAGATGATTTGAAGCAAAATCATCCATCAAAGATTCAACATCTAATTCTTCCAAAAATTTATTCTCAAATGCTATTAAAGCTAATCCACTTAATATTTCTTATTACATATATGCTCGTAGATATGACTTTGAAAGTTTCAATTTGGAGAAAATTCATTATGCAGAAGCAACAGTAATAGGAACAGTTAGTAAAATTATATCTCCTATATATTAAAAGATGAGCATGTTTAATAAGTAACATTTAAAGTGTAATATGTTCACAAGATTGTCATTATGCTGATGTGTCAGCACCAGAGAGCTTCTCACACTTTCCTTTTAAATAATCTTTTTTTACTAGACATTGGACCATATTAATTTAAAATCATTTATATTAATCAACGATACCATATAATATAATTTAACTCCTAAAGTTGTTACATAACTTCATTAATTAAATATTTTTGTTGATTGGACATGTATTAGATTATCACGTTTGTAAATCAATGTTTTAGCATATAGTTTTGTTCCTCGTAGTCCGTGAGTTTTCAGAATGAAATGTTCGATAACAACTATTATCCTTTACATATTAATCATGAATCATTATAACATGTTTTGGTAGTCACGTGTTATCACTACGATGATTCTTAAAATTCTTAGAAAATAGGTTGGTCCATTGAAACATATATTATATTTTTTATTAAACTAACTATCAAATTAATTATTAGTGTATAAGAGAATATTCTTCATTCTTTCCTTAGAAAAAATTACGGAATTACCTAATATGATTAACAAATCTATGGTAATTAATGATTTTAAATAATAAAGATTTGATAACCATTTTTGTATCCTCTATCATTTTTAAATTTTATATTCTTAAGAAAATTAAACAATCACATTAAGCATATATTAAAAATTCAGATTTTTTTTATATGCTATAGTTTGATTTTTTTAATGATTATAACTTACTAAGACGGTAAAAAATCCATATTGAAATATTTTTATCAATGGTTCAACATTTTTATTATAAAAAAATACAAATAATCATAAAATCATATAAATATAAAGTCTCATTAATATATATTTAGATTAAATTTATATATAGATATATTCAATATCATTTAAATTAAAATATATATCATATATAAAATACATAAAATGTCAATTTCAAAATTTGTATTGAATAGAAAATCTCAATCAATAAATATTTATATTAATAAAAATAATATTTTTGTTACAACAAATATAAAAATATTAATAAAATCATATGAGTATGAATCCTCAATTCATAAATATTCATGTTAAAATATACTATATATGTATGTCAATATCATTTATAAATGAACACAAAATAAATAATAATATGTATAAATAATTTATATACATAGTTAATATGACATAATTAATGTTTTCAAATGTTATTTGATCAAATCATTTCAAAAATACAATTCTTCATATCCAAGTGAGATGGTGAATTATAACTTCTGAATGATATCATTAAAATCCTATGTAAATTAAATAGATTTAAGAAAAAAAATATCAACAAAAATAACCTTACTCATCAACCTTATATTGACGGTTCATAATTATACGTTTAAGACTTATGACATGATAGTTGAACGATCAAATATAATATTCAAAAATTCTAAATATATAAATTTTACTCCGCGTATGCGCGCGGATAATCACCTAGTATGCAGTTTTAGTATTAGGAAAACTATCAAATTCTACAAAAAAAATTCAAAACATCACATGCATCCATCTTTTTGTTTGGTAAAAGTTCTTTAAGAAACTTAAGTTCAAGAAAAAATTCATCTCCATCTATATCTATCAGATCTTTAGTTTTTAAACTATTTTCTTAAAAACTACAACAAGATTTTAACTATCATCATCATACATTTTCAACTTAGCAGAATCAAATAAAAAACAAATATATTTTCATGTAGTTTATATTGTTCAAATCTCTTATCAAGAGAACTAATGGCATGATCTATTATATACAAAAAAAATTGAATCTTAAAATTTTATTCTACAGACAATATAATTTCATTATTACTAGTTTTATCAAGCTGTTTTTTTTAGGAATAACACGTTTTTGAATAAAAATTGGTTCAATACCAATTTCATTAGCAATTTCTTTTGCTTTCATCATAGTATCAATAAAATCAGTTTCTCTATACTTTTTAATAAGAAATCAGTCCACTTACCTGACAATATCAATTTGCATATCTTTTGATTGTAACTTTTTGCTAACCATATATATTCACCACATGTAATATGTCAAACCAAATAACACTAGATAATATAAATTCAAAAACACTAAGTTTGTTTATTGCTAAAACATGTTAAGAATTCTTATATATAAATTCTTAAATATATATATATAAATATATATATATGTATATATATGTATATATATATATATATATATATATATATATTTGTAGAATTCATGGTTGAGAACTTACGGTGCTTTTACTTAGATGTAAAATGCTTTTCATTCCAGGATCATTCGTTACAAAAGTTAATATATGATGCTTGATATGTCACTCATGAAATGTGTACTGAGTATGTGTAGAGTGCTTCTTTCAAGCATCATTAATTAATAATTAGTGATGAGTTTCACCTAGCATCTAGTGATTAAAAAAATTAGGAAAGATACAAAATTAGGAAAGGGAAAACAGCGATAATTGAAAAACTAAAAGATTGGTCCTCGTTTTTCCTTATAGTAACGCTTCTTTTTTTTTGAGGAATGTTGCATGCTTCTTCCAAGCATCATTAATTAGTGATGAGTTTCAGCAACTAGTGATTAAAAAATCAGGAAGGTTACAAAAGTAGGAAAGAGAAACAGAGTAAATTGAAAAAGTAAAAGAATTAGTCCTCGTTCGAGTAACGCTTCTAAAATGGAAAGAGAATCTGAAGCCAGCTATTAATGTTTCAGTGGTTCAAATTGTTTTTATTTGATATTTTTTGTTTTATTTTAAATGTTATTTTAATTTTATGTACACAAATTAAGAAAATAATTAATTTTGTATATTTTCTATATAAAAATATAATTATTTATACATCTAATCATATTTCAACTAATAAAAAAATAAATTACTATATAAAATTAATAATTTTTGCATTGAAAGTCGAAAATAATACTTATTTTATAATAAAAAAGTTTTTCCATAACGATACTTAATATGAAATAGAAAGAGTATTTTATTATATAATATACTTGTTTTTTGAAACACAAATTATATAATATACTTATATTACTATATAGGCTATGAGTTACAGGGAGACGAACTCTCACGCAAAAAGTACTGAAGATTGCAAGAATTATTTATCTGAATTCTCCTAAGCAAAAAAATGTCAAAAATCCTAAACAGTTTGCTCAGTTCAAATTATAACTATCAATAGTTAAATTAAAATAAAAATCGATTCATCAAAACCAATTCTGAAATCAAGGATTCATTTAAGTCTGAACTTGAACCATTTTGGATTATTTTCAAGTTTTACTTTACTAAATTTTAGTTGATGGTTATTTTGATAAACAATGAAACATCTATATATACTATACTAAAAGTTCATTATACTCAAAGAAGAGACTATCCACGTCATTCAATTAAATCTTTCAATCAAACTCTTCTAAATCGCCATATCACATTGAATCTCAGTTCATTCCAAAAACACACGGACGGCCCATTCAAAAGCATTTAACAAATTGTATTTGGCCCACTTCTTATCATAACCCAACAGGTCCACCTTTTGAACATTTTTTGGTCGACACCAAGTGCTGACTCATCGACTTCTTCTTATTCGTTTTCTTCGGATGTGACGTTTCCCTTTAATTACGCCGTATCCAGCCACTACTTTCTCATTAAACCGCCTACATGCAACCGTCTCGACTCCCTTCGCTTGCGAGCTTATATAAACTCTTATTCTCACAGTCTCTGCTCCATGCAAAACCTCATGAAACCTGCAAACTTCACGAAATCTCTCCGGGAGCGAGACCGTCGATGGCGCCCAAAGCAGTGAAATCTCTGGCTTAGCTGAACCGAAGCTTTGTTTCCGTTTAATAATCTTTTTTTTTTGGAAGCCAGAAACACAGCTAGAGGAGGAAGTTTAATTGGGGCTGATGCCGCTTATGATTGATGAGCTTGAACAGGTATGACACTGATGACCTAAAACGATGACTTCCCTTCTTAGAGTTTCCATTTACTCACTGATAACACACAGGCTACATTAATGGATGGATTCATCTTATCAAATCCCTGTTACACGATACCAGGAGAATCTCAAACGTGGAACCATGTTAAGAAACATATAAATAATGACAATTTGAAGTAGGATAAATATGTTTATCGAATGATTACTTTGATTTGGCTTTCATATACTTGGTATAATGTATAGTCTAGATGGTACACTACACATTCTTTTGTGGGTTTTCTCAATTGTGAAAGATCTGAGTGGAGCTTTAGTTTTGGCCTTACAGTTCACTCTTTAACTTTTTCTACTTTTATGTTTCCTCCATTTATCAACATGCGCCTAAATTTTACAGGTTCCATGGAGTTATGTCAGATTATTATTCTCAGTTGCTCAATTGTGCTGACCACAACTCAGCTTTGAGCTTACCTCGGTATGGAATGGCTTATCTCAATAAGTTATACTAAACAAGTAAAGCTATTTATTTCTCTCTTTGAAGTGAATGTCTCTCTGCCTTTGTTAATTGTTGGATACTCATAGTCTACAAAAACGTAAATTGAGTTTGTAAGCATTGTGATTGATTTCATAAGCGATGATGGTCCATCCCCACAAGAATATGGGGAGTGAGATAGCAGTTGAATTTTCTAAGAAAATTCAGAACCGATGAGGTAATGATTGATATTTCGTTTCATCAATTTTTATTGCTCTATCAACTAATTTCTTAATCTATGATCTCCCTAGCTAGCCTCAAGGTATTACTTGATTGCATGAAATGGAAATCCTATGACACTGAATTAAAGAGGGAAGAACTACTAAGCGACTATGGGAGAGGTTTAAGAATTCTTCTCAGAATGTATGTTTATAGTTGTCCGATAATACATATTTTGTTGCTAATTGTGTTATTTTTCTGTCTCTCTGTCTTTTCTTAATACCTTAATATTGTCTGCTTGGGGCCCTCTACTTGAATTTTTGTCTTCATTATATGTATGCTGCTAACGTAATACATCATCAAGAATCAGGGATATGGTTTCTCTACCTCGGGTTTCTGGAAGCTCAGAAGGTGAAGAATAGATGCTTAAAGAGAGTTGAAAATGTGGAAATCTCCATGCATGATTTCTAACAAAGAAATGGAAACCTAAAGCAAGATGGTGCCCTATTTTTTCCCTAATCTTATTTTGCATCTTAGAAATACCGTATGTTTACTCCAGTGAGGAAGCTTCTTGAGAGGCACTAATAACGGCAATTGAACATGGTATGTGTTGGACTGCATAATTTAGTCCCCAAGTTAATTGTCTACTGCCAAATACATGAAGCCAAGCACAACATACTCGACCAAGTACGTAAGTTTTCTCCCCTGCCTTTTGTCTTTAAGCGTATCACCCGAACCAAAGTTGCTGGTGAATCTCTTTCCAACAGATCAAAAGCGTGTCGTTACTTTTAAAAAAAAAACGATCATGGAGAGATAAAGCATCATATATAAGCGGCTGGAGTTACGTAGATGTCCAATTAGAGATCGAAGAAATCTATGTAAGAAAGTAGTTTTTCAAAATGTTTGATATCTTTTCATATATCTTTCCTTCTCTGATTTTTATGATCTCTATATTCAAGACATATATTAGTGTCAATTATATGATAAGTGTGCATAGGAATGAGAGAGTAAATCTTTACTGTTGTATTTGGAAAAAAAAAACAATTTGCTATGGGCAAAATTTAACCAAATTGATCTTCCTTATGGGCATTGATTAGAGCATGTAACAAATTCCCTTTGTAGTTGATGCTACATATGTCGCATTTATCTTACGGATGCGTTAAGTAGAGCCTGTAGCTACTAAGACAGCAAGGATATTACAATTATTTTGTTTTGAAATCTAAAGGAAGGGTCATAAAGCTTTAATAAGGGCAAGTGGGCAATAAGACCGGCAAAACAACTTTAAATTTCTGAAAGAAACAGAAGCCAACCGAACACTGCATCTAAAGCCCTAAGAAAATAATTTTACCCACGGATGAAACCATAAATAATTCGATCAAATACAGAAAACAAATATTTTATTAAAAAATAAAGATGGACAGGAGTGGCACACATTATATGGCTGTAAAAGCCTATTACGTATGTCCATCTAAAACAAAACAGAAACGAGAAAAAAAACTTTTTTGAGAGACGTTGGATATTTCTATTATATATTTTTGGGTTCAAATGTTAAAATCATACCATTTTTAAAGTATTACAATATTGTATAGAACAACTTATTAGAGACACAAGAGAAGAGGGGCGAGGAGAAAGTTACAAGAGAGAGCAAATAAGGCAAAGAGATAACAAAAGGATGCTAGCTGAAAGGATTCACGAACCAGAAATACAACTCCATAAGAGAGTGAGCAGACGAAGGATTTGGGGCACCGAGGAGTAGCCTACCCAACATGGATCGGTTAATCAGCTTGAAGAATGCATTAGATTTCTATTATTAATCACAATTATATTGTAATTCTATTTCGGTTTATTTTTAATTTTTTATATTATTTTCTTTTTAAAAACTAATATATAATTGTGATTATAATAGAAATATCTAATAATAAAGTACTATGGATTCTCCAACTTTAAAAGTAGGGAATATATCATGAATATTTTCTTTCCAACTATAAAGACATTTGTGTTTGTTTACAAGATTATATTTACAAGCATGTTTTTGTCACTTTACAAATATAAAAAATATTATAATTTAATGTCTCCAAATATTTTATATTTTATTTTTATGGAAAATCAATAAAAATTACTTTAAAATATATATTTAGATTCACAAAATATGGTTAGACAATATTTTAGATCGTAAAAATTACATATAACATACAAACTATTAAAGCTCCTATTTCATAAAATATAAATCATATTTAATTTCATATAAATAATTACTAATCTAAAAAATATGTAATAGTGTAATAGTATAATAGTATGGATGAGTCATATGTGAAGAGATTTCTTTCACTCTAAGGATGCCACGTAATTAAATAGATGAACTACAAGATGACACGTCAGCTTACCCAAACAGGGTTTGGAAAATGTTTCTTTTCACTGTTTTAAATGGGCATTCAGTTGGCCTTAAACACATAATAAAAAGTATGTTTACAGTTGGGCCAGAGATGAGAAAACCCAAAATTTTATGGAAAATCCAAGACCTCATCTTCTTCTTTTTCGGATAACCTTGCCGTCGTCGTGTCGATCTAGACAAAGTTGGACACTATTACGGAAATATTTACAGGAAGCACAAGTAAATGACTTCATATTTACTGGAAGACCTCATCTTCTTCTCTTCTCGGTTTAGAAGGATCGAGAATAGTCTCTACCGGACACTACATAACTTCGACAAAGATCTGAACATGAAAGCAGGAATAGCCTTTCGTTACGGTATTTCAGTGGCAAGGACGTGTTTTTAGGGGGGGAAAGACAATCCGAACGAAGCTGGTTGTTGGTCAGATTTCATTGAGAATCAAACAAAGCTTCAATAAGCTAAAGCCGGTACTTGATGAAGTAACTGGAGCTGAGAGAAAATGAAGATTAGAAGTTGCGTACGAGCCATTGGAGTCTTCAGAACACGAGTGGGAAAGGTCACCAACTCACTCAATCTTCGTTGATTTAAGAAGGGCTTCTAGAAAGGAAGATGAGAAGAAGTTGTCGTCACCGTAGGTCTTCGAGGGAGAAAATAAGAAGAAGATAAGAATAGGAGTAAGATATTGGGCCTAAGGTGAAAAATGTTAATATAGGTTCAACTTTTGTATTCTGGACCAATCTGAAGTACAGCAAGTGTAGATAAGGACTTTTCTATAACCGAAATACTCGAATGAAGCTAGCCCTGTAAACCAATTTCCAAATTAATCAAATTAGGAATTGGTTCGGTTATTTTTGGTTTCACTTTATTTTTGTAGATCAGTTATTTTTGGTTTTCACTTTTATTTTCGAAAACAACCAATTTTTTTGGTTTCCGATTAATTTTGGCATAATTTTCTAAAAATTCAGATATTTTCGGTTATTTTAGTCAAACTTGGTTATTTTGGTTAAATTCGGTTACTTTCGATTCGGTTTTTCAGTTAAATTCGGTTATTTTTTAAGTTTTTTATGAGAATTGAAAACCGAACCGAACCAAAAACTAAATTATTTTTTCAAATTTCACCGAACTTAACCAAATTTAAAACCGTAACCGAACCGAAAATATAATTTACTAAATATAAATTTAAGTGTTAAACTATAATATAATTAGATTTATACTTTCAACATTATAATCAACTCTTCTATATGATATTTAACCAAAACATGAACCATAACAAAATGCAACCATGTTATGCCCAATGCAATCATGTAATGCCCAATCCAATCTTACAAATTATAATCATCTGAACCACATGCACACTCTTGAGAGCTCAAATTATAGCAACCCACAATTAACTAACCAATTATGGATTATAAATTATCAGAAACATACAACAAAACACCATCTACACCTCATACAAAATCCCTAAACACACAACATTATTTTAAAGCATAACGATAATATACACTATTCTTGCAAAAGCTTACATACAAGACATGCACACGAAACATACAATTATATAGTAACATACATCAGATGTAAAACATATTCCGCGCGTAGCCCGGACCGATCCTAGTGTATCTAAAAGTTTAAGTTCGAGACTTCCAGAGTCATATTGGTTATTAAAATATGTATTATTTATTGAGAATCTATAGATCACTAGAAGAGGGACACACACACATCGTTAGAAAGTTGGGTTTTTTGCCAAAACTGACCTAAAACTTGATTTGAAATGCAAAAGTAAACCCAAACTTGAATCAAATGCAAAAGTAACCTAAAAAGCTATTGAAATTACAACCAGCTCCTTGTGAACAAAAAAAAAACGGAATTTTTTTTTACGTTTCTAACCCCCGCAAGTCTTCTGTCTAGACGACTTACAAGTAAGTCGTCTGGACGACTTACTAGTAAGTCGTCTAGTATAGTACTTCTTAAAAATAATTTAAAAAATTTGTAAAAAATATTTTAGTAAGTGAAAAATTGAAATCATGTAATTAACGTATGTTTAAAGAAATATAAATTAAGATATAACAAAATTTAATTGTTTTCAACATAGATGAGTGAAAGTAGTGAGTCATGATATTCTTTGGTTTAGGTTTTGCCAACATATGTTGTAGTATTGTATGTGTTCTTAGGGTTAGATTTTGGAAAGCATAAATGTTTTTTTGAAAAATTTAAAATTGACCTAAATGTATTTATTTCTGTATATAGTAAACACTATTTAAGTATAATTTGATTTTATAACGTGGTTTGTTAGTTATTTTAGTCAATTTCGTTTAGGGTTTAGGGTTTAGGGTCTGGGACGACTTACTAGTAAGTCGTCTGGTGAATATTTACGGTAGACGACTTACTAGTAAGTCGTCTGATGCACGTTCAAACCGGACCGAACCTTTAGTTTTACCATTTTACCAATGTGCTTTTAAACATAACCGGATTTTTTACCGGGCATATATAAGATTTTTTTTTTTTGGTTTACTGTTTCGCGAGATTTAGAAACTGTAACGTCATTCTCTCAAAGAGGCGATTTCGAAGGCGATTTCGAAGGCGATTTCGAAGGCGATTCTCTGTAATCCATCATTCTCACAACCGTTTCTCACCGCCGTTATCACCGTCATTCTCACCACCTTTCTCACCGCCACTTCCTCTATTTCAAACCCTAGCGCCGTTTGTCTGTAAACCCTAGCGCCGTTTGTTTGTAAACCCTAGCGGCGTTTGTCTGTAAACCCTAGCGGCGTTTCTTTCAGAGGCGTGTCTGTAAACCCTAGTGAGGTAAGTTAAAACGTTGTCTCTTAAGTCCACCGTTCTCACCACCGTTCTCACCGCATTTCTTTTTGGCTGTCTATTTTGGCAGATTTATAACCGCTGTGTCGAAGGCGACTATGGCTTCTCCGAAATTTCAGGTATGCTCTAAAAATGTCTACTGGAAGTCTTGGAAGACTTATAATTAAGTCGTCTCTTCTAGATGACTTAATTATAAGTCGTCTGGAAAGTCTTCCAGACGACTTAATTACAAGTCTTCCAGACTTATAATTAAAATGTTATACTGAGATGGTTGTCTTTCATTGTTTTGCAGACAAAAAAATGGATATTCCAGAACTCCCCCGTAGGTTGCATACATTAGGGGAAGAGCCACCAGCAATGAAAGCTATTTCTTATCATACGGATTGTACGAAGTTGCATAATGCTTTAAAGAATGCTCTTCATGGTGACGAATATGAAGAGCTAAAGGAGTCAAAGCTGGGAGTTTTCATCAAGTTTAAAGAGCTCGGATTTGGTTGGGCTTCAAGGCTGGTGCACTACATGCTCGGATTCCAGCTGGACATAAAGAAGAAGTACGAGCTGTGGAGTCTAGTTGGTCCAGAACCTGTGAGGTTTTCACTGTTAGAGTTTGAAAACCTCACTGGTCTAAACTGCGAGTACATAGGGGACCTTGAGAGACCGAGGTGTGCTGTCACAAAGGAGATGGCTTCTTTCTGGGACATGTTGGGAGTTCATGTCGAAACTGGGCCATCTACTGAGCAGATAATAGCAGCATTTGAGAGATGCGAAGGGTGGTCTCGGGAAGATCGCAAGCGGCTCGGGTACCTTTCCATCTTCACTGGATACATTGAAGGGAGAAAGTATTCAACCGCCACAAGGGTTAGTCTGGCAAGGCTAGTGATGGATTTAGAACGTTTTGAGAACTATCCATGGGGGAGAGTCGCGTTCAAGGTGCTGATGGACTCTTTGAAGGGCAAAGATATTTCGGGCTGTTACACTGTTGATGGGTTTATACAAGCTCTCCAGGTCTGGGTGTACACAGCTCTGCCGGAATTGGCTGCTAATTATGGTAATCCCATACCAAACAGACCGTCTCCACCGATACTGGCTTACATGGGTGGCAAAGGACGCAGATGCTTTAAAGATGCTATCTACAGACAGGTATTTACTTCTATCCTTTACTCCCAAAATTAAGTCGTCTGGAAAGTCGTCTGGAAAGTCTTCCTACTGGACGACTTACCAGAACGTATGAGAGACCAACCAATATCCCTCAGGCCAGATCTGGTGATTGTGGTGTGTACACTCTGAGGTACATTGAATGTCATGCTCTTGTGATGCCATTTAACCAAAAAGACTTTGCTAAGCCCAACGCGAAGACTATGAGGGATAAGATGGCGATCGATATATTTAAAGAGCTTCCTGAGCAGCATGCGAAAGAAAACGATGACATTGTAAAAAACCATGGAACATATGATGTATGATAGATTAGGATTTGTGTGTATTTGAACTTGTAATTTATGATAGATTAGGATTTGTGTGTATTTGAACTTGTAATTTATGATAGATTAGGATTTGTGTGTACTTGAACTTTTAATGTAATTAGACGACTTAGCATTATATTGAACTTTTAATGTAATTAGACGACTTAGCATTATATTGGACGACCTAACAGAATACTGGACGACCTAACTGAATACATAGACTAAACACAAATTCTTAATACATGACAATTAGACGACTTAACATTATATTGAACGACCTAACAGAATATTGGACGACCTAACTCTGGACGACTTACTTTAAGGTCTTCTGGACGACTTACTTGAAGGTCTTCTAGAGGACTAACCTTCTGGACGACTTACTTGAAGGTCTTCTGGAGGAATAAACCCTGGATGACTTACTTGAAGGTCGTCTGGACGACCTTCAAGTTAGTCGTCTAAAGGTTCCTTACATTTTGGTTTCGTATGACCAGTTTCATTGCAATTTGAGCATCTATAAACCCTATGTTTTTTCCTGGGTTTGCGTCCTCTCATCCTGGATAGCTCCAACCAGGATTGCCATATTGATTTCTTCTGTCTTCCCGGACCACGTTTTACCTCCGGAGGCAAGCATGTGCGTTCCTCAACTTGTTGTCCAACACAAGGATATATATTTTCTGAGTATCCTGTAAACAAATAATCCTTTGAGTACACTGGACTTACAAGTGTGGAGATATGCAAACCAACATGTATTCCAACAGCTATAGCATGAGAGCAAGGTATTTTCTCCACTGCATAAACACCACAATCACACTTTCCATGTTCCAAATCAACCACACAGTCCATTTTGCCACCTTTCACAAAGAATCGTCATCCATCAATTGGTTGAACCCTCATCGTATCCGCTATCTCCGATCGAACAACAAGCAAGTATTCAACACCGCGACTATGGTGACTTGGGAGACTCAAAGCATCATCTCTCCTTTTCCAAAACCACTTTCCTAGCTTCTCTCTTATGTACTCCAATAGGAACTGAATAGGAAATCCTCTAGCTCGCTTCAGTACGGAATTAATAGATTATGCGATGCTGCTTGTTTTTATGTTGTACCTGTCCCCCTGAGAATAAACCCTTGACCATAGGGTGACATCGACATCCTCCAAATACGTTGCAAGGTCCGGGTTTGCACTCTGTATCTCAGCCATGTACCGATTAAAATCTGAAACCGTATGGGCATAAGCAGCACCTTTCACCAAGTACAAGAGATGTTTCCCTTTATACTTTTTGACAATGTTATCTTGAAGGTGATAATAACATATTCCTCGGGTTGCCCAGGGAAACACCTTGTCACACGCACTTTTAATGGCTGCATGCCGGTCGGAGACTATCACGAGAGGCTGCTCATCAGATAAACAACTAGCCAATTTTGTGAAAAACCATTCCCAAGAAGGGTCATCTTCAGCATCTACGATCCCAAAAGCCAATGGAAATATCTGAAAATTCCCATCTTGTGCGGTTGCAACTAACATAGTACCTTCATACTTCCCATGTAGGTGAGTCCCATCCACGACAATGATCCTTCTCTGATACTTAAAACCTCTGATAGAAGCTCCAAAAGAGAGAAATAGATACTTAAATATTTTTTTAGAATCAAGTTCTATAGCTGTGATAGAACCGGGATTTGCTAAGGAGATTTGCTCGAGATATGATGGTAGACGCGAATACCCATCTTCTGCTGATCCTCTCACCAATATTTGTGCATATACCAGTGCTCTGTATGAAGTGGTGTAATCAAGCGTCATGCCAAACATGTTCTTCATTGCATCAGTGATATGCTGTGGATTCAACCCATCAATGATTCCAACACGATCAATGAAAAGCCTAGCAACATACTTCGGAGTACAGTGTCTCCGCTGAGCGATTCGGTCTCCCACTGAGCATGTATGTGTTTCCACATACTTTGTTACCCAAAACGTGTTTGTTCCATGTTTCACACTCGCTCTCATCTTCCATCCACAACCACTAACCCGACAGGTTGCCACAAAGAGAGTTTTCGTTGACTTATATATTCTGAAGGAGAACTTACGCTTAACTGCTGTCAACCGCAGCTCTGAAAGCAGTGCATCCTTGCTAACAAAACTCTAGTTGACGTAGATACTGTTACCATTCGATCTTTCTCCTTCACTAGCATAAGTCTTTTTGAATTCTTCAAAACACATATCATCATCTTCTTCCAAATCCTCATCTTTAACCTTTCCATAAACACTGTAATCCTCACTATTCTCGTCCGCTTCAGCAACAATAGAGATATCAACATCCTTCTCCCCATCATCCTCCTCCCCATCATCCTCTTCCCCATTATGATTCTCATCTTCAACCAAATCATTATCAATTTCAAAAAACTCATCAGCTTCATCATCTTCATCCTCCTCTTCCCTTTCCTCTGAAACTGTTTCCACCTTGCTATGGCTTGATACACAAAGCCGTACTCCATGCGTTTTGGTTATCTCGAGCAAGTTTCGAACTTGTCTATCACTTGTAACATGAATAGGAGGAGTGTCTGGAACCTGCATCATTTCAGCTGGTAACAAGTAGGTTATCTCCACAGATTCTGTGCTCATGTCCAGGTTATAATCTTCTTGAACCATTGCAACAAGTTCAGCATGTGTCGAACCTTCACTCAACAAAAATAGTCTCGCTCCTTTGGAATTATCAACCACAAAATCCCAATTAGAATCTTCCAAAAACCATTCTCCATACACTGCATGTAACTGACGCAACATCTGCAAAAATTCAAAATAAAACACATTAGTAAACATAGAGAAAATGAAAGTTTACTAAACATTGACGCAGACGACTGACGGTTAAGTCGTCTGGAAGACATAGACGACTTACAAGTAAGTCGTCCAAATAGGTTATTTTTGCAATTGACTTTAAAATGGGACGACTTACTTAGTAGTCGTCCAGATTTGTTTGTTAAGAAAAAAATTCTAGACGACTTACTAGTAAGTCGTCCAGGATAAACGGGTTAGTTTTGCATTTGACCGAGTTGTGTCAGATATTTGACTTTTCCTGGACGACTTACCAGTAAGTCGTCTCTGGGAAATCAAAAATTTCAATATTTTATTAAAGCTAGACGACTTACCTGTAAGTCTTCTCAGGTTATTTTAAAATTCGAAAATAAAACTTAAATATTTAACTTTTCCCAGACGACTTAATTTAAAGTCGTCTAGGTAGAGGACTTACTTGAAAGTCGCCCGAGAGAAGCAAGGTTTGACCAGAATCTCGGAAAAAAATCTGGACGACTTCGCTTATCCTGGACGACTTTCAGGAAGGTCCTCTACCTAGACGACTTACAAGTAAGTCGTCTGGGAAAAGTTAAATATTTAAGTTTTATTTTCCAATTGCAAAAGTAACCTGAGACGACTTACGGGTAAGTCGTCTAGCTTTAATAAAATATTGAAATTTTTGATTTCCCAGAGACGACTTACTTGTAAGTCGTCCAGGAAAAGTCAAATATCTGACACAACTCGGTCAAATGCAAAACTAACCCGTTTATCCTGGACGACTTACTAGTAAGTCGTCTAGAATTTTTTTCTTAACAAACAAATCTGGACGATTTATAAGTAAGTCGCCCGTGTGCTTAGAAGACTTACCCGTAAGTCTTCTTCAGCCAGACGACTTACGGGTAAGTCTTCGACACGAACAAATCTGAAAAATTTTTCAATTTCATACCTTTCACTAGTGAGATGACTTCCTAAGCACAAATAGTCCTCTCCAACCACCCAGAACCTCAAACGAAAGTAACCCACGAAGATTAGTATGCTTGAATGGCTCTACCAAGCCTAAAAAATTTAGAATCAAAAGCTTGAATTTTTTGGATGAATATGGAGACAAAGTTAAAGAGATGTTGTTTTTTGTTCATAACATTTAGTGCCAATCAATTTTAGGTAGTGTCAATCAATTTTAGGTGCATTAAGAGCTTCAAATTGGTTGTTCATGGTGGTTGTGGTATTGATGGCAATGGCAATATTGTAAATATTTGAAGATTATGAGGTTGAGAGAGTAAAAATGCCATTTTCAGAAAAAAAACAAGAAAAAAACAGTGGCATTTTCGTAATAATGTGAACATATGGGGTGAATTGGACACAAGAAATGACAAAAAAAAGGGAGAGGTTAGTTTTGTGTTTGACTTTGAGTTTTGAGTCAATTTTGCAAAAAGCCCTA